>JAHIAM010001959.1:0-41326 GCA_021605205.1 Aegilops longissima | reverse complement strand
GGCCTGGTCAGGCTCGACCGGGCAACGCCTGAGACGCCTGCTGCCATGCCTGCTTGGCCATACACATCGACGTGGGGCCCCACCCCAAAAAACTAAAAAGGAACGCTTTTAATTAAAAAAATGTAATAAAAAAATGAAATAAAAATGAATTAAACTAATTAACTAAAATAATTAATTAATTAATTAATTGAGTAATTAATTAAACTAATTAATTTTGGATTAGTTAAACCTAATCATTAGTTAAATTAATTGTAATTAATTAAACTAATTAATTCTGAATTAATTAACACTAATCATTAATTAACTTAATTAACTAAGGTTAATTAACTGATTAGGTTAATTAGCCATTAGTGAATGACATGGGACCCACTGTCAGGTTGACTTAGTCAACCTCGTTGATCGATGACGCCAAGATGACATCATGTCGATGTCATAAATGCAATTTCGAAATTAATTAAATAATTAATTAAAATTCCGTAAATTAATAAAACCTTTATAAATCATATCTTTTAATCCGTAATCCGATTAAAATAATTTCAACATGAAAGTTGCTCGTAACGACGAGACGAATCCGGACACGCAATCCGCTCGTCCACCACACGCCTCTAACCTATCGAACTCCAAACTTTCCTCTCCGTTCATCTGTCTCGACAGACGTCCGAACCGGATAACTTCCTGATGTTTTCCCCTAAACCAAGACTCCTCTTACCACGTTAGGGCACGCCTAGCATCGCTTCTGGCATGTCATGCATCGTTATGCATCTGTTATCGGTATTCATTGTTTCTTCCCTCTTCTTCGGAGACTACGAGACCGACGCCGCACCGCCGCCGACCACGGTGTTGACGAATTCTCTCTTGCCGAGCAACCAGCAAGCCCCCTTGATCACCAGATATCGCTTACTCTTATCTACACCGCTTGCATTAGAGTAGTATAGCATGTTATCGCTTTTGATACTCCTATACCGCCGCATAGCCTGTCCTTGTAACTTCATTGTTACTTTACCGCAATCCTATATGCTTAGTATAGGATGCTAGTACTTTCATCTCGTGGCCCTACATTCTTGTCCGTCTCGCCATGCTATATTATCGGGCCGTGATCACTCGGAGTTGATCACGGTATATACTATATACTTATACATGATACATGTGAGACTAAAGTCGGTCGGCCGATGGAGCACCCATGAGTGGATCATTGTGGCGAGCGGGGCAGGTTGAGACCGCCTTAGAGAGAGGTGGCCTGCCTGCTCGGGCGCTCATGTTACTTAACACGCTTAACGAGGTCTTGGTATTTGATCTGGTTGGCTACGAGCTTATACGCACTAACCATCTACGCTGGAGTAGTTATGGGTATCCCGCCGCCGTGGTATCACCGGCACTTCAGACGTCAACACGAGCGGGCGCGCGCCGGATTGGACCGAACGCCTCGTTAGGCTAGGTCTGCCCGCCGCCGCGAACGCAGTGTGTGTGCTCAGTATGATGGGCCTGCACTTCGCGCGCTTAGGTTTAGACCGCGCGTTGGCCTCTCTCACAGCCTAGGTGGGCTGCGACGTGTTGATCTTACGCGCCGGCATGACCCCGAAAGTGTGTCCGCCAAATGGGATCAAGCGGCCGGTAAGATGGTGCACCCCCGCAGGAAGTTAATCTATTCGGATAGCCGTGATCTTCGGTAACAGACGACTTGGAGTTGTACCTTGAGCTTATGACAACTAGAACCGGATACTTGATAAAACACACCCTTCCAAGTGCCGACATAACCGTGGTCGCCTCGCGCTGTGGTTATGAGCAGGGGATTGCCGGTAGGATTATTGCTATATGATGTTACTTGGAGGACTTCCGTTGTCCTCTTCTGTCTGCTGCAAGACAGTGTCCGTGTTTAGTCTTCGTAAGACTAGCTATCCCTCTTATTCTCGCATTCTCGCAGCTCACCCACCGATATGGCCTTTACACATATATCCATGCATATGTAGTGTAGTTCTTGCTTAATAGTACTTTGATGAGTACTCACGGCTGCCTTGTTCCCTTTTCCCCTATCTCTACTCGATTGTCTGCAATCGACGATGGAGCCCAGAGCCGACGCCACCGCCTATGACGACTACTACTCCGGAGGCGCCTACTACTACGCAGCAGCCCACCGACGACGCACTGTGAGTGACCTAGGAGGATCCTGCAGAGGCCTGCCTCTTCGATCTCAGATCCCAGCTTTGTGCTAGCCATCTTATGGCACCTTGTTTAACTTATGTCTCAGATCAGATATTGTTGCTTCCGCGACTCGCCTATGATCGAGCACTTGTATTCGAGCCCTCGAGGCCCCGGCTTGTATTATGATGCTTGTATGACTTATTTTATTTGTAGAGTTGTGTTGTGATATCTTCCCGTGAGTCTCTGATCTTGATCGCATACATTTGCGCATGATTAGTGTACGATTGAATCGAGGGCGCCACAAGTTGGTATCGAGCCATCGCCTCGTAGGAATCCCCTTCCACACTCCTTGGTCAAGTCGAGTCTAGACATTGCAAAACTTTTACTAACTTGGCTGTGTGCCTTACGGCCCACGCCGCCATCGGGTGGTATTAGGATCTTTTACCTCGACCTTTACTCGACTCGACTCTCTTCTACTCGGGTTAAACGATTTTACTAACTATCACTAGGATCCCGTGACCGCATTCACCCCAAGATGGATATAGCCTTAGTTGTTTTTGGAATTGTATTTGAACAATTTCCACCGCCATTTGACTCCTTTGAAACGCCTTTGTTTTCAGATGGAACCCACGAGGCAGGTCGTATGCCACACGACGGCCATTGGTGCTCGGGATCACCGCGTGCTAGCCGAGATGATGACCTATCCGGTTATCGCCGCACCCCGAGTACACCGCCTATGAGGAGTACCAGACTACAACCAGAGCAGACTACCGCCATCGCCCACCTCTACTCTCGGAGTATGAGTCCACTATCGGCCGCACACCGCACATGGTGTTGGAGTGACCATCGATATGGCAGTCCACGATGTCGCTTATGCTGCATCGACACGCCTTCGCAGTAGTATCGAGAGTTGGACACCTCCCCTTCGTGCACATTGCTATCGCTCTCGATGTTGGTGAGGAGGGTTACTACACCGCTGCCTACACCATCGCTACCAGAGAGCTCTTCCACCATCGTAACTTTGTTCTGCATGTCGATGGGCTGGATCGAGCTAACCGAGCTCTTCGCCACGAAGTTGTACATCACCCGTCAAGACTCTACTGCGTTCGACGCTGATGCACCCTTTGTCCGATCCGAGAGCTGCTGCTCGCGATCTACCCAGCCAGACCGTGATGCCCTGTGGTGTTGGTTGGCCGACGTGGAGGCTACTCTCCCGACTTGGCCCTTTCTCGCCACCGGACGCCGGATTCAGCACCGAGTATCCGCTGCCCCTGTGTCACCGACGTGGAGGACTATCCACCGCCGCACTATCAGCTTTCAGCTACAGCCACCTCCGCAGCATCATGGGACTGATGTAGACTTGCTTGTTAGTATTTGATGTATTCGCCATGAGCCCGTGTGCCGCCTATGATGTAGTAGTCTATGTAATCGACTCTATGTATCGAACTCTATGCATGATTCCTTTTGTAAGATATGCCAACTACTATGTAGTTCCCATCATGCTGCTTTCATTATGCATGTTTCATCATGAATGATTCCTGCCTCTTGCTTAATTTCTCAAATGCTGAACTACCCCGTTATATAATAGCAGGATGGTTAGGCCAGCAGGTCGTGGTCGTGGTGCCAACTTCCCACCACCGCCGAGTACATGGCTGGTATGGTCCAACAGCTTGAGATGAATCGCCAGCTCATGGAGAATATGATGGCTCAGCCTCGCCTCAATATGAACCAAAGACCCAAACGGAACAACTCGCAGGATTTCATACGCTCAACCCCAAATAGATACCGCAGCTCAACTCAGCCACGGATGTCGATGATCGCCCGTGACATCACCTATGAGATGGAGTCTCTGATGTAGCCCTCGCCAGCTATGTCACTTTTGCTTCCTTCTTCCTCAAGGGACCCGCAGCTCAATGGTGGGACAGCCACCGCGATTTCGCCAGCTTGAACACTCATCACCGCCGACTTCCAGTTGCCTTCCGTGCCCGCTTCATCCTCAAGGGGTCATGGACCGAAGAAGCGTGAGTTCCGCAACTCACCCAAGGCAACAAGATGTTGAAGCTTATCACGAGAGTTCTGGACTTGTCTCGCTATGTCAAGAGGATATTGCAACCGATGCACGCAGACAGAGAAGTTCCGTGACGGTCTTCAAGTCGACATCAAGCTCGCACTTCTAGTGCACGACTTTGCTGATTTCGCCACCTTGGTGAACAAAGCTATCAATGTCGAAACTGGTCTCGCAGGAATACCAGAGCTCTAACAGCGAACTGCGACACGGCTCATCTTCGGCCCGCCCTCGCAGGTTGCAAGATATGGATTCCCAACAGCATGTACCACCAATGCACCTGCTTCAAAGCGTAACTATGCTACACCTCGCTCCGCCACAACTAAGCAGCCAAGCTTCCAGCTCCACCACCCCAAGCTCCTGCTCCCACTCCCAATAATGGCTTATGCTTCAAAGTGACAGCCAGGCACCGCATAGAGAATGCAACCGTAACTGTAATCAATCGCCCTTCCAAAGAATCTGGCCGTGGAAACACCTGTAACCGAACAACACCGGCAAGTCTTATGGGCAAGCTCAGCCAACCACGTTGATCTCGAACGAAGCTCAAGACCAGCTCACATCGTGATGGGTACACTCAGAAATTCAGACCAGATCTGCTTTATTCGATTCAGGCATCGATTCATTCATGTCTCAAGATTTTGCATTCATGCATGGCATTAAAAGTGAAGACATGAATGCTTCACTATTAGTACACACCCCGCTGGCCAATGTCGGACTTCCATGATTTGCAACGACGCCCTCGTGGAAATCAAGGAATGGAATTCTTGTCTCTCCTATCGTGTCAAGTCTTGTAGCATCGACCTCATTTTGGGATGGATTGTTGAAAGCGCATACGGCGCCAATCGCTTGCGCCACTAAGACCGCCCATCTGCTGCACCCTTCGATGAAATCGTAAGTTACAATGCTCGTTCGTTCAAAATGCCGAGGCAAGGCTCTATGCATTGAATGCATTGAACGCCGCACCCTCGAGGGAATTGAAAACATTCCTGCTGCTTATGCATTTCCAAGACGCTCTTTCCTCAAGAACTTCCAGGATTCCTCGCTAGAGCTGTCGAATTCGCCATCGACTTGAAACCAGTGCACCACTCCTATAGCCAAGCGCCCCTACAAGATGCCGCCGATGAACTCCTTGAACTAAAGGAGGAAATCGACAAATCTCTTCAAAGCGGTTTCATTCGCCCAAGTTGCTCTCCTTGGGGAGCACCTTCTTTGTCAAGAAGAAGGATGGGACAAACCGATTGGTCCAAGACTACCGCCCTATAAATCAAGCTACCATTCGTAATAAGTATCCTCTTCCTGATCAATGATCTTTATGATCAATCTGGCTGGTTCGCTGTTGTTCTCAAACTCGACTTGAGGTTGGGTTACCACCAGATCCGTGTTCGTGAGGAGGATATCCCTAAGACCGCATTTGTGACTCGTTATGGTTCATACGAGTACACCGCCATGTCTTTCGCTTAACCAATGCTCCAGCCACCTTCTCTCGCCGATGAACTATATATTCATGGATTACCTCGACAAGTTCGTCGGGTTTATCCGGATGATATCCCGATCTATTCCAAGAATGAAGAAGAACATGTCAACATCTTCGCCTTGTGCCGAAAAGCTACGAGAGCATCAACTCTATGCCAAGTTCTCCAAGTGTGAATTCTGCTTCCAAGTAACCTACCTTGGACATGTCATCTCTAAGGATGGTATTGTTGCCAACCCCGAACGAGTTCAAGCTATTCTCGATTGACTCTCCAAGAACGCATAAGTCGGTTTTCTGTCTCGCCACTATTGCCGCCGATTCGCCGAGAACTTCTCCAAGATTGCCAGCCTCCGACTAACCTGCTGCATAAAGGCGCAAGTTCCAATGGATGATAAATGTCGAAAGTTTCCAGCACTCAAAGACAAGTTGACTTCGCCCCTGGCTAGCTCCTCCGACACTAAGAAGGACTTCACATTTATCGCGACGCTTCTCGCCAAGGTTTAGGCGGTGTCCTAATGCAAGAGCGCAAAGTGGTTGCTTATGCCTCTCGACAGCTATGCCTCACGAGGAGAACTACCCACCATGACCTCGAACTTGCTGCATCATTCATGCGCTTAAAGCAAGGGCGACATTACCTTCTCGGTAATCGCTATAGATCTACACCGACCACCAAAGTCTGAAGTATCTGCTTACTCAGCCAGACCTGAACCTCCGCCGCAGAGATGGATGGAGACTGCATGCAGACTTTGATTTGGGTATTTCCTATACGCCAGCAAGGCTAATGTAATGGCTGATGCCTTGAGCCGCAAGTCTTATCAAGAACCACCTTCAGTTCACAAAGTTCAGCCTCACTTGTTGAAGAATTCAGCAGTGAACCTCCATATTGTTCCTCCGTGCACTTCGCCCTCCTCCGGAGTTCCGCAAGATGAATCTCCGTGTTGTTCCCTGTGGTTCCTCTTTACCCTCGGCTGTTGAACCCGATCTCTTGGGCACCATAAAGACAATGCAGGATTTGACTCAAGTCTACAAGCTTAAACAAGACGTCAGAAAGGAAATCCTCATCCTTCACTATTGCCGATGATGGCGCCTTTGTACTTCAAAGGCCGCTTAGTGGTGCCGTAAGAAGGAAAACCTGAATATGACTCGAAGGTTATGCAAGAAGCTCATGATACGCCTATGTATCCATCCCGGCAAGACAAAGATGTATCAAGACATTCGCCGAGATTCCGTGGTCTAATATGAAGCAGTGACATTGCTCGCTATGTTTCGAGTGTGACGCTTGTCAGTCAGATCAAAGCAGAACATCAAAGGCCTGCTGAACTCGCAGCCTATCTCTATTCCCGAATGGAAATGGGACCATGTTGAAATGGACTTCGCCACCGGATTTCCCAAATCGCAGAAAGGTAATGATGCTATTCTTGTCGCCATTGACCGCTTTCTAAAGTTGCACATTTTCCGCGGTCAAAGAAACGATCATCGCTAGCCAGCTTGCAACGCCTATATGTCCAGAATTGTTTCACTTCACGGTATTCCACCGTTATCGCCTCGACCGTGGCAGCTTATTCACTTCAAGATTCGCAAGTTTTCAAGAAGCTATGGGGACTCATTTATCTTTCAAGATCGCTTTCATCCGCAGCCTCAAGGGCAAGTTGAACGTGTCAACCAAATTCTCAAGACATGCTTCGAGCTTGTGTCGCCTCATTCGCAAGAAATGGAGGAATCTCCCGATGCTGAGTTCTCTTATAATAATAGCTATCAAGCTTAGTCTCAAGATGGCCCCTTCAAGTGTTATATGGACGAAAGTGCCAACCCTCCGAACTGGTCGAAATCGGGAACGCCCACTCTTCGTCCGGATATTATCCAACATGTCAAGAACAAGTCCGCATTATTCGCGAGAATCTCAAGACTGCCAACAAGGCTAAAAGAGTAATTATGACCGCTATCACAAAGACATGGTCTATCAACTCGCGAAAAGGCCTATCTTCGCTACACCAATGAAGGGTGCTCACCGCCGGATCAAGGGCGTTAGCTCGCTATATTGGCCCTTTCACTATTCTCGAAAGGCGGAAAAGTGGCTTATCAATCGAGCTCCGTCGAACCTTTCTCGTGTTCACGATGTGTTCCACGTGTCCCAACTCCGACGCTGCTTCAAGGACCCAATCCGAGCAAAGGACCATGAAGTGCTCGAATTGCAACAGACCTCTCCTATAAAGAGCATCCGTCCGCATTCTCGACTCAAGCTGAACGCCGCACACGCCGGCGGCGATCAAGTTCTCAAAGTCCAAAGGGTCGAATCACTCAAGATGAAGCCACCGGGAACGCGAGGATCGCCTTACGAGATGAATATCCCGCACTTTTTTCCTTCTACCTCCTAAATCTCGGACGAGATTTCTTGTAGTGGAGGAGATTTGTAACGCCTGGATGGTTATGCAACAAGAATCACCCTGTTATGTTAATTAACCTCTCGTTAATTCGAACCGCCCTAAAACAAAAATCAAAATGAAACAAACGATAAAAGGTTTCAAAACTAATTCTAAAATGTTCCGGTTTTCTAAAATACCTAACCTAATATTGGTGGGTGCAATATTTTTACAAAATGCCAAAGCATTTTAAATAAACCAAAACAGAAAAAGAAAAATAAAAAAAGAGAAAAGAAAAATAAAACGAGAGGGGATAACTCCCCGCCCAGCCAGCCGCCCCCTCCCCACTCCCCCCCTTGGCCCATCCCTTCCCCCTCTCGGCCGCCCACCGCCCAGCCACCACACTAACCCTCCCCACCCCACGGCTAACCCTAGCCACCCCATTCCCCACGCCTCCTCGCCTCCTCCCCTGATCGGATCGGGCGGAGACCTCAACCGAGCCACCCCACTGGCCGACTCCCACCTCCCCGCCACCTCCTCCTCCTCCGAGCCGCTGGCGACCGCCCTCCTGTCCGGCTCGCATTGCCGCCTGTCACGAACGCCTCCCTCGCCCTCCCCGCCTCCGCCTCCCCGACGGCCTCTCTGCCTCACCGAGCCACCGCCGAGACCCTGCTCCCCCGTGAGGCCCCCCTCTCTCCTCCTCTCCCTGGCGGCGATGGCTCCGCCACCGCCGCTCCCTCCGCCTCTGCCTCTCCTGCAGCCAGGGGCCTCCGACTGCCCTGCCACTGCCTGTCTCTGCTGCCACCGACGCGCCTCCCCCGATCCCTCCTTCCTTCCCCCGCCGGATCCGCCTCTCGGCCCACTGCCCACTCTGGCCTCACAAGGCGTTTCCGACTCGCCCTGCCGCCCGAGCCCCTCGCCCCCGCTCGGCCTCGCCCTCCACGACTCGACCTCGCTGCCCTCGGCCAACCCGAGCCCCACCCTGCTCGCCTCCCGACGCCACTGCCACTGGCCACGGCTGGCGCCAGGGCTCGGCCTGGCCCGGCCGCCTCGCTGCTCCGCCTGGTCGCGCCTCGACTGGCTCGGTCAGGCTCCTAATCGGCAACGCCAAGACGCCACCTGGCCGCTCACGCCTGGCCATGGGTTCGACGGGGGGCCCCACCCCAAAAAATGTAAAAGGAACGCTTTTAATTAAAAATGTAATAAAAAATGAAATAAAAAATTAATTAAACTAATTAACTAATTAATTAATTAATTAATTGAGTAATTAATTAAACTAATTAATTCTCGATTAGTTAAACCTAATCATTAGTTAAATTAATTGCAATTAATTAAACTAATTAATTCTGAATTAATTAACACTAATCATTAATTAACTTAATTAACTAAGGTTAATTAATCTGATTAGGTTAATTAGCCATTAGTGAATGACATGGGGACCCACTGTCAGGTTGACTTAGTCAACCCTATTGATCGATGATGCAAGATGACATCATGTCGATGTCATAAATGCAATTTCAAATTAATTAAATAATTAATTAAAATTCCGTAAATTAATAAAACCTTTATAAATCATAACTTTTAACCGTAATCCGGATTAAAATAATTTCAACATGAAAGTTGCTCGTAACGACGAGACGAATCCGATACGCAATTCGCTCGCCCACCACACGCCTCTAACCTATCGAACCTGCAAACTTTCCTCTCCGTTCATCCGTCTCGACAGACGTCCGAACCGGATAACTTCCCTGATGTTTTCCCTAAACCAAGACTCTCTTACCACGTTAGGGCACGCCTAGCATCGCTTGGCATGTCATGCATCGTTATGCATCTGTTACTCGGTATTCATTGTTTCTTCCCTCTTCTTCTAGAGACTACGAGACCGACGCAGCAATGCCGCTCGACCACGGTGTTGACGACTTCTCTCTTGCCAGAGCAACCAGCAAGCCCCCTTGATCACCAGATATCGCTTACTCTTATCTACACCGCTTGCATTAGAGTAGTATAGCATGTTACTGCTTTTGATACTCCTATACCGCTGCATAGCCCGTCCTTGTAACTTCGTTGTTACCTTACCGCAATCCTATATGCTTAGTATAGGATGCTAGTACTTTCATCTGTGGGCCCTACATACTTGTCTGTCGCCATGCTATATTATCGGGCCGTGATCACTCGGGAGTTGATCACGGTATATACTATATACTTATACATGATACATGTGAGACTAAAGTCGGTCGGCCGATGGAGCACCCATGAGTGGATCATTGTGGCGGAGCGGCAGGCAGGTTGAGACCGCTTAGGAGAGAGGTGGGCCTGCCCTGCTCGGGCGCTCATGTTACTTAACACGCTTAACGAGGTCTTGGTATTTGATCCGGGTTGGCTACGAGCTTATACGCACTAACCATCTACGCTGGAGTAGTTATGGGTATCCCGCCGTGGTATCACCAAGCACTTCAGACGTCACGACGGAGCGCGCACGATTGGACCGAACGCTGTTAGGCTAGGTCTGCTCGGCCGCCGAACGCAGGTGTGTGCTCAGTATGGCGGGCCTGCACTTCGCTTAGGTTTAGACCGCGGTTGGCCTCTCTCACAGTTTAGGTGGGCTGCGACGTGTTGATCTTACGCTGCCGGCATGACCCCGGAAAGTGTGTCCGCCAAATGGGATCAAGCGGCCGGTAAGATGGTGCACCGCAGGAAGTTAATCTATTCGATAGCCGTGATCTTCGTAACAGGACGACTTGGAGTTGTACCTTGAGCTTATGACAACTAGAACCGGATACTTGATAAAACACACCTTCCAAGTGCCGACATAACCGTGGTCGCCTCGCCGTGGTTATGAGCAGGGATTGCCGGTAGGATTATTGCTATATGATGTTACTTGAGGACTTCCGTTGTCCTCTTCGTCTGCTGCAAGACCGTGTCCGTGGTTTAGTCTTCGTAAGACTAGCTATCCCCTCTTATTCTCGCATTCTGCAGCTCACCCACCGATATGGCCTTTACACATATATCCATGCATATGTAGTGTAGTTTCTTGTTTAAGTAGTACTTTGGATGAGTACTCACGCTGCCTTGTTCCCCTTTTCCCCTATCTCTACTCGATTGCTGCAATCGCACGATGGAGCCTGTGAGCGACGCCACCGCCTATGACGACTACTACTCCGGAGGCGCTTACTACTACGCAGCAGCCCGCTAACGACGCACCAGAGTAGCCTAGGAGGATCCTGCAGAGGCCTGTCCTCTTCGATCCAGATCCCAGCTTTGTGCTAGCCATCTTATGGCACCTTGTTTAACTTATGTCCAGATCAGATATTGTTGCTTCCACGACTCGCCTATGATCGAGCACTTGTATTCGAGCCCTCGAGGCCCCCGGCTTGTATTATGATGCTTGTATGACTTATTTTATTTGTAGAGTTGTGTTGTGATATCTTCCCGTGAGTCTCTGATCTTGATCGCATACATTTGCGCAGCATGATTAGTGTACGATTGAATCGAGGGCGCCACAACCAACCATCAACAATTGATGCTCCTTCTGATTCCTACTTTCGCGTGTCAAATATCGCGAATATCTCAAGGATCATCATATCTATCCCTGATTTGTTATAGTTCATCACGGCTTCTAGCAGCTTGGTGGCAATGACTTTGGAGAAAGATCACTATCTCCGGAAGATCAACTCCCACTCGATTCAAGTGATTGTTGCACTCAGACACCTGAGCACAAGCTCAACGATTGAGCTTTTCTCCTTAGTTTGTAGGCTAAGAAAATCGCCGGAGGTCTTATACCTCTTGACGTGGCACGAGCCCCGAAATCCCAATTTCAGCCCTCAAACATCTCATATGTTCCGCGACGCTTCAAAAATGTCTTTGGTGCCTCAACTCTAAACCATTTAACTGAACTATCACGTAGTTATCAAAACATGTATGTCCAATGTTCGCAACATCCATGCATTTATGTTTGGGGTTTAGCACACTGAGCGTGCATTAACGATATAAGTTTTCTTCTGTCCGCATAATCGCCATCGCCAACTTTCAACTATATTTTCTCTAGGAACATATCTAAACAAAGGAACTAAAACGTGAGCTTACGACATAATTTGCAAAGATCTTTTGACTATGTTCAGATAATTAAGTTCATCTCATGAACTCCCACCCAGATAGACATCCTCTAGTCATCTAAGTGATTACATGATCCAAGTCAACTAGGCCGTGGTCCGATCATCACGTGAGACGGACTAGTCATCATCGGTGAACATCTTCATGTTGATCAGACGTCCATACGACTCATGCTCGACCTTTCAGCCTCTTGTGTTCCGAGGCCATGTCTGTACATGCTAGGCTCGCTGGTTAACCTAAGTGTTTCGCAGTGTAAATCTGGCTTACAACCGCTGTATGTGAACGCAAGAATCTATCACACCCGATCATCATGTGGTGCTTCAAACGACTTAACTTTCGCAGAACGGTGCATAGTTAGGGGAACACTTTCTTGAAATTTTATGAGGATCATCTTATTTACTACCGTCGTTTCTAAGCAAATAAGATGTATAAACATGATAAACATCACATGTAATCAAATAGTGACATGATATGGCCAATATCATTTTGCTCCTTTTGATCTCCATCTTCGGGCTCCATGATAATCATCGCCACCGCATGACACCATGATCTCCATCATCATGATCTCCATCATCGAGTCTCCATGAAGTTGTCTCGCCAACTTATTACTTACTACGATGGCTACCGTTAGCAATAAAGTAAAGTAATTTACATGGCGTTGTTCAATGACACGATGTCATACAATAAATAAAGACAACTCCCATGGTTCTGCCGGTTGTCATACTCATCGACATGCAAGTCGTGATTCCTATTACAAGAACATGATCAATCTCATACATCACATATCATTCATCACATTTTTCTTGGCCATATCACATCACATAGCATACCCTCGCAAAAACAAGTTAGACGCCCTCTAATTGTTGTTTGCATGTTTTACGTGGCTGCTATGGGTTTCTAGCAAGAACGCTTTCTTACCTACGCAAAAGCCACAACGTGATATGCCAATTGCTATTTACCCTTCATAAGGACTCTTTTCATCGAATCCGATCCGACTAAAGTGGGAGAGATCTGCACCGCTAGCCACCTTATGCAACAAGTGCATGTCACCGGTGGAACTCTGTCTCACGAAGTGTACGTAAGGTCGGTCCGCCGCTTCATCCCAAAATGCCGCCAATCAAGATTGACTAGTAACGGTAAGCATATTGAACAAAATCAATGCCCACAACTACTTCGTGGTTGTACTCGCAAACAATCTACGCAATAGACCTAGCTCATGATGCCACTGCTGGGGAAGGTAGCGTAAATTCAAAATTTTCCCACGAGTCACGTAAGATCTATCTATGGAGAGACTAGCAACGAGGGAAGGAGAGTGCATACATACCCTTGTAGATCGCTATGGAAGCGCTCAAGAGAACGGGTTGAAGGAGTCGACTGCCGTGATCCAAATCACCGAGATCCTAGTGCCGAACGGACGGCACCTCCGCTGCTCAACACACGTGACAGCCCGTGACGCCTCCCTGCCTTGATCCAGCAAGGAGAGAGGAGAGGTTGAGGAAGACTCCATCCAGCAGAAGCACGACGGCGCAGGTGGTGGTGGAGGAGCGTGGCATCCCGCAGGCTTCGCCAAGCACCATGGGAGAGGAGGAGGACTTGGGAGAGGGAAGGGCTGCGCCTGTAACTTGGGGTGAAGCTCCCATGCGCCTTCCCACTATATATAGGGGTGGAGGGGCTGGTTTCTTGCCCTCCAAGTCCATTGGGCTTGGCAAAGGTGGAGGAAAGAAATCCCATCATTTCCTTCCCCACCGATTGTTATGCCCCTTTTAGGATCTTGATCTTATCCTTCGGGATATGATCTTATTAAATCTAAGGGGGATCTTGGTGCGCTTTTGACCAAGGGTGTGGGGCCTGACCCCACTACTCTGCTGCTCATGTGGGTCCCCCATGCAGGTGGGCCCCACTCCGAACCTTCTAGAACCTTCTCAGACAATACCAAAAATCCCTAACATTTTCCAAAGGGCCAAAATAGGACTTCCCATATATAAATCTTTACCTCCGACCATTCCTAACTCCTCGTGATGTCCAGATCTCATCCGGACTCAACAACATTCGCAACCACATACAAACTTCCTTTATAACCCTAGCGCCATCGAACCTTATGTGTAGACCTCACGGTTCGGGAACCAATGCGCATATGACCGAGACAACTCTCCGCCAATAACCAACAGCGGTTTCGGATACCCATGTTGGCTCTACATGTTCCACGATGATCTCATCGGATGAACCACGATGTCGAGGATTCAATCAATCCCGTATTCAATTCCCTTTGTCTAACGGTATTGTACTTGCCCGAGATTTGATCGCCGGTATACCGATACCTTGTTCAATCTCATTACCGCAAGTCTCTTTACTCGCTCCGTAACACATCATCCCGTGATCAACCTCTTGGTCACATTGTGCACATTATGATGATGTCCTATCGAGTGGGCCCAGAGATACCTCTCCGCTTACACGGAGTGACAAATCCCAGCCTCGATTCGTACAACCCAACAGACGGTTTCAAGATACCGTAGTGCACCTTTATAGCCACCTCGTTACGCCAGTGACGCTTGGTACACCCAAATCATTCCTACGGTATCCAGGAGTTGCACAATCTCATGGTCTAAGGAAAAGATACTTGACATTAGAAAAGCTTTAGCATACCTAACTACACGATCTTTGTGCTAGGCTTAGGATTGTCTTGTCCATCACATCATTCTCCTAATGATGTGATCCCGTTATCAACGACATCCAATGTCCATGGTCGAAACCGTAACCATCCGCTGATCAACGAGCTAGTCAACTAGAGGCTTACTTGGGACATGGTGTTGTCTATGTACCCACACATGTATCTGAGTTTCCTATCAATACAATTATAGCATGGATAATAAACGATTATCATGAACAAGGAAATATAATAATAACCAATTTATTATTGCCTCTAGGGCATATTTCCAACAAGTAGTAGTAATGAGCAATGAGACATCAAATCACAATGTCAAGACCTTCCCAAACGGACGGCAACCATTATTTCACACTTCGTTCGACATCATCTCAAACCACGACTAGTATTGCTTCCGCCAAGAGGGACACGCGATCGGCTTGGTACATCATGACACGGGACCGCACGACGTGCCATGCTCCCCGCCGATCGCTTCGTAAAATCACCTCATTTTTACTATACTTCTCCGGATCGGTTTACTACATGGCATGCACGCTGCTCTAGGTTGAGAACTTAACTCGCTATATATATATGTGATGAATAGTACGCTAGCCTTTTAAAAATGTATAATTTTGCACAAGAGTACTCACTATCGATGGATTGCACCATGGAGCAAAAATTGAAATTTTAAAAAGGTGGTATATATAGAGAGCGCTGTCGCTAAATTATGCATATAGTACTATTAAAAAGCTAGTACGCGCTTAATTAAAAGCTAAATTCTATTAAAGAAATACTAGTACTAGTTTGTACATATCAAGAGTTAAAGTAACGAGAAGAAACATAACATAGTTCTTGGGGCTCAAAGACAACACACCCTCAAATTAAACTAAGCACACCTGAAATTAAACTATGCAACTAATCCGTAGACACCGCATTAGAAGTTTAGAACCACCATGAGCAACGATAATGCCACCTTACTCGGAGTCCTTGTTCACGCCCCGACTTCGCCCTGGCCCTCTTCCTCTTGGCCGATATTTCTTTGCTTGAACCGCCAACTTAGCTGTTGCTCTTCATCCAACCCTTGTAGATATTGAAACAAAGGTAGCCATCCATTGCAGCGTACTGGATGTGGTCTATATCTAGTACATTTCGCTGCCATGCATGACGATGAAACATGTATGGAGGTTTCTCCATTTTACCGTACGAAGGATGAACCATGGCTCCTGCCAGGGTCCGCATTGAAGGCTGACGAGAGGGCACCAGCCGAGTCCTCTGGAGGTCGAAGGGGTTGCCTACAACGAGGCCTATCCAACGCATGACTTCTTTGTCGTTCTTAAAGACTACAGTAACGAATTTGACTGTCTTGTCCTCGAGGAAGTTCTTAAAATCCTGGCACTCAACATCGGCATGGCATATTTGGTAGACCAAGAAAACGTTATGTACGCAAACCCGATCACGGCGGCTTCTTCCTCTCTTCGCCCTTAGATCCTTCTCTTGTCCCACTAATGTGGTGTACTCAACATCTAGCCCAGCGACCCACTCATCATGTGAGTTTTCAACATGCGCCTCAAGCGAGAAAGGCATCCTTTCACCGTCATGAAGTACGGGTGTAGATGACGCCAAACTCATCGCCGATGATGGTTCTAACCTTGTACTCACCGCCGATCGGGAGATTTGGGACGCCATGGATATGGGAGGAGGGTTAGGATTAGTGGAACTGCCAGAATGTGAATGGACGGACGACTAGGAGCGAACCGCCGTAGTATTAAAGGACGGGGGACTAGTAGGAGCGAACTGCCAGCAGCGAACGGCAGGGTAGTGGCTTTCAATCTCCCATGATACGGGCTTCCGGAGCCCTTGGATCTGAGATCGAACGGTTGCATGGCGTGACTCTAGACCTATGGGTGAATATCCTATCCTGGAGGGTTAATCTTAAATTTTTTAGCAACTTAGCATGCAACCGCTTGATTCAGATCCAAGGGCTGCCAAGAGCCCATATCATGGTCGCGCTTACCACGATCGTCGTGTCGTGCTGCAAGTTGCACCCTTGGAGATTTAACACGGCATGCTAGGCTATCCGATGTTGGCATGTCATACATAGTCATCACTTAGTCACTCATACTACAACAAGGTTGGCTAAAAGTGTATTTTTTACCCTCTCTATCTTTTTCAGATTCTCCGTCTCTATATAAGAACGCTTTTGACACTAGTGTAGTGTCAAAACGCTCTTATATAATGGGACACAGGAGTACTAGTATTTATTGCATTTGCCAAGGAGTGACCTCTTCCAATGAAATGGTGTCGCTAAGTTTGCTTCATTTAATTAGCTATAGACTCAAAATTGTCTTTTCACCTAGGTACACGCGCTAGCACCGCTTTCTTCCTTGGGTCACCAAACTAGACTCTCTTCTTGATTAACTTGCCACATCAGACTTTATTCCTATGTGGCAAGCTTAAGCACCTGTAGGAGCAAGTAAGTACAATAGTGCGCTTTACATGGCATTTTTGCATATGTGGAGGAAAGAGAGGCAAGGAAAAGTGGAGAAGTGGGCTCATGCAAGAGCCAGCCTCTACTACTACATGGTGGAGCATTGGGAGAGGCACCTATATGGAGGTGGTCAGAATCGAGACTCATGCCCATCGAGCGCCAAGCAGCTTAAAATGATAATGGCAAGTCAAATCACGGGCCCCACCTGTCCAAAGAAGAATCGCCATCAAATCACACAGCCTCTACATTTGCAGAGCCTACTCCCTCGCTTTCTCGCTCTGTCGAATCGACTAGGCGGAACTGCCTCGCCACTGCAAGCAGAAAAGCCCCGCCTCGACTTTTAAATACAACTACTCCTCCGCCTAGGTGAGTAAGTCATCTTACGAAAACCAAATAATCCTAAAATACTAATGCGCTGTGCATTAACTTCTACCTCGCTTCTTGTTTCTTCACATATCAACCAATAAGAATCCAATGATATACTTTTGTGACATAGTAACTCATATTTAGTTAGTCAAAAGGATGACCTAGAACTACGCGCAGGCCCTATAAACCGAGACGCCTACAAATAAAAAACCGAGACGAGAGGGTAGTTCAGACGATCTTTTAGATCAATATAGTCGGATTCACCAAGGAGTAAAACCAAGTGGTAGGCTGCTCCTGTCGTGTTGGCGTAGCAACTTAAGGTGGTCATCCGCACATGAAATGGCGACACACTTAACATGACCCCTTTGGCAGACATGTGGCTCATCCACCGCCTTGTTCCACGTATGATGCACCAAATTACAGTTCGGAGCAGCGGTTGAATTGGAGGCACCCCGGTCAGAAGCGCCACAAAGAGTAGAAAATGAGCGATGAGGGGTCAAATCACAAAGCCCCACCTTTCCCGCATTAAGCTAGACGGACGAAGCAACCATCATTTCACTCTAGCGCAAGAGCATAATGAAAAGAGAAAACGATGATGCATGCGCAGCTACCTAGGGCATCCTAGGTAGGGTCTCCACTATAGATCCTTTTTTGAAAGCGCCCACTACAAATCGGCTTCTCCTCGCCCTCTTGAAGAAAACCGATGATGAGTGCGGCGGTAGGATTTGTAGGAGTACTACGGCGCAGGGCCACGTCAGAGTAAACGGATTCGAGTCGACGCCTTAAATATGTGTGGGCCGCTTGGTTTTACGGAACGAGGCAGCATTTTGGGTTCGGGACCAAGGGAGATATAACACGCATTTAAAAATTGTGGACGAGGTTCGACCGAAAGGCAATGATGCATGGGCCCTGCATTTTGATATACCCGGGTCATGTGAAATTTGCTACTCTACTCAAAACTAGTAAGGTACACATGTATTGAATGCATGAGATTTCAAACCAAATTATGAATAAATACACACTATAGCATGTAAAGCTTTGAGTCATATATGCATGATGTAGATGTTCGCTTAGTTCTTATAGTTCATCTCATTCAAAATCAATTAGTTTTATAAAATGTTAAGATTCATGGGTTGTGCATTGTAAATCATAAAGTAAAAAACAAATAATGGCAATTCATTTAGAAAAATAATCAATTATGATATAGAAGATTCTAGAACAAAGGAGAAGTTCTTGTGTTTTGAGGTTTGTGCATTATGCTTAAGTTCAACCATGGAGTCTTCTAAATTGTACATGTGGCGATCTGGTGGAATTTTGATGATATCCAACGGCCAAGAGTGCTTGGATTTGCCCATCTCTCGCACTATCGGGTTAGCTTCATCCAGCAACCATCTTTCAAAGTTATTGGCACACTATATAGTTCTTGTGCCATAGTTGCATGTTTTTGAAAAAAGCTACTAGTGGGCTGTACTATCTATTTAGGAATAGAAGATGTATACATGGAAGTTGTAGGGAAAGAGATGACATGGAGGATCTCAATTCCTATGAGTAGGGATTGGAAAACAGATGTCATTTGGTTCGCATCATAGGAACTTTTCTATTGAATCTAGAAATGACATGTATGTCAATTCCTATGAGGAGGGATTAGTAAAGAGATGTAATTTGGTTCATATCATAGGAACTTTTCTATTGAATATACGCTAATGTTTATTTTCCTTTGAAATTAAGGGAGTATAGGAATCCAATCATATGAACCAAGTGGCTCTAAAGCTATAAAAATGATATCATGTTTATTTCCTTTGAAATGTAGAGTATATGAATCTATTCCTATGAACCAATTGGCTCTAAAGGAAAAAAATCATATAAAAATCATATCATATAGAGTTCCTATGATATTCCTCGACACTAAAGGATGGTTTAAATTGCTGCGGGTGATACGATGGTCTTTCTTTGTAGACTCCTCACCCATCTTTATAGTTACCTCTAGAAGATGAATGAAATGATATATATAGGGTATTCTACATGTGCAATTTGGTACACGAAAACTCGGTAAAAGTTTGTGAGGTTCTAATTTTCAATATAGCTATATGCACTGCATTTCGGAACGGAGGGAGCATACGGCAGTTGCTAACACTCACGTGGAAGATTTGTGTGTAGGAGGAGTGGCAGTTCTGTTTTAATGACATGGAAAAACTGACACTGTCGGATGCCGATCTAACGGTTCCTACGGCGTTCGTCAGGAAAAAGCTTATGGCAAACGTTTGTCGGATAATGATTTACGGACACATGCATTGCATTGATACGTGCCCCCCTCTCTCTCATGCACACGCACCCTCACGAGTCACAACTCTCCTGAGTCCTCTCGCAGACTCGCATGTGGCTCCCATCGTCTATCTGCAGGTAGACATCACGCACATATGTGCTCTTCACACCCTACCCTCAGAACTTATAAAAAACAAAAGACGGTGCGCACATTTTATTTTAGCTCACACGCCACACACTTATATTATTACTCTTATGCTAACGCTCTTGGGCATAGTATATATTGTACTCTCACGAAGAGAAGCGTGCACGACGCACTAGTTCTCTCACACCCACTGCTGGTACACGAGGAGCGCTTTTTTTTGAAGCCGGTACAACAAAATCACTCCACTATATATAAAAGCAGGAGCCTTAGCGCTTGCTTTACTAGGGTTCCTCTGCTCACTCTCTCATGCTCTCCAGATCTAAGCAAGACATAGGTGGCCACACACTCTCTCTCACTCACACTGGTCACAACCGCATTTGACAACCTCGACCGGGCAGGGGTGTAGGTGCATAGTTCAGCTGTCGTCAGCGGGCGAGGGAGGAGACCAACGGCTGCCCGCTGCCTCGATCGGGCGGCCGTGGCTGCCTTCTCCGAGAGAGCGCCACTGAGGGCCTCTCGACCCTTCTTCCTCCCTCATGTATTGTGGCCAAGATGCGCCTCCCGACGCCCATCTTTGCCACATGCCGACGACCTCGTGTATATTTTCCTTCAAACCTGCCTTGCTCTACTGCCCCAACTCTTCCCCTTCGTGGATCCTTTTCTACTCCGTCCGCTGTTCCAAAGCCACCTAGACTTCTACTATTAATAGAAGTGAAGCTAGTTCATACAACAACTCAAAGCGTTGGTTCAAACAGGAAGAAACCGGAAAGCTGTAGCATGAATCTAGGACTTGGTTCTAAGAGGAAACGGGAGAAAGTAGTAATATCTATCACAGTCTAAATAACCATATTTTGTATTTGCGCAATGAGGGATGTCTGCTCCATATCGCTTCGGGATGTATGTCTCCGCACTGCTTCTATCCGTAATCAAAAGCACACATCTCAGTTTTAGTACAACTGCAAGAAATGAGATGGCTATCCTCGCTGTCCGCTGCCTAACCTCCAGCCTTCAAGGTATTCCTACATTGTTAGTAACTAAGGTAGAATGACCAACGCAATCTAAAAGAAGCTGATTCATACGCTTTACTTCCCGATTGCAGTGCAGGACGAGCAAAAACAATCGCATCCTAGTCCGAATGCACTTTCTACCAGTTCTTCCATGGACCAAGCACTAGCTGGCACGGCTGCACGGCGGTTTTTTGACATGTGCGCGACAAGAGGCATTGTGGTCTGCTTATTTCTGCAAATAATAAAGGTTTAAATTTAGTGGAATGCACAAGCATTTCAACTGGTCAAGATAATCGCATGGTTCAGTTCAGCATTCAACTGAGACCACAATTATAATTGGTTATTCTGGAATGAGAGAACCTAACCCTTGATGGTGGCAACAAGAAAAAACCAGAGTGAACTCCAGGAAATTTGGCTCGCCGGAGGCCCTTTGCTCATAGAAGCCTTGCTTGTTTTTTCCTGATTTGTAAACCTTCTCACAACTTTGTCTTTTGCTGTGAACTAGTATATGTTTGTTATGTTCTATGAATCATTTACATGTATAAAACTGCTTAACGTATGCTTTTTAGATTTTTATGTAGACG
The DNA here is from genome assembly GCA_021605205.1 of Aegilops longissima. Taxonomy (NCBI): domain Eukaryota; kingdom Viridiplantae; phylum Streptophyta; class Magnoliopsida; order Poales; family Poaceae; genus Aegilops; species Aegilops longissima. The sequence continues at coordinate 19,688 of JAHIAM010001959.1, read as the reverse complement.
AGTTTAATGTGAGTGTTCCACATGAGCGCTGGACTAGCGTTGAACGTTTGGAATTTATTACATTGTGGCCTCAATTAACTGTATGAACCACTATAACAAGATACATAGTTGCTTATATGCCGCATAAATGATTGTTGATTGTTAGCTGGTCGATAGCCTAGTGTTGAAGCGAGCTGAGCTAATGTGCCGTGGTTTTGCACAACTGCTATAAGTGGGTAGCACCAACAGGTTTACAAGTACTTATGATATACGCCAAGACGGTTCTCCAACGAGTGCTCTATTTCATCAAAACATACACTACTCAGATGATAAACCGTGACAACTTATGTCTTACCATGCCATATTCATGAAAAACTAGTGAGGACGATCTGTTTCAAGCAACAATTACGATGGTTCTCACATGATTCATGGGCACACAAAAGTAGCAGCTGTTCCCATAGAAGGATTCAAACAGAGTGCTAGCCCTAGAGGGGTCGATAACAGGCAAGGTTCTGATAATTAGACACAATCCAAACTACTATTAAACACTAGCTGGGGAACCTATTTCATGCCTCGATCTAATTTGTGTTGGACACAAGACGGACCTTGCCATGAACATCATCGAGGAAGTCCCGTAGCAGCTCAATCCTGTGAACCTTCATGAAGACAACCTTGTGGCCTTGCCACCGATAAACTTGTTTGTGGAGGCATGCCACGCCATCTTCCCCGTAAGCTTGACAAGAACAACATGCCTCACAAACGAAGGAGGAGCTTTGAACTTTTGTGCTTCAAAGACACCCTCGACAACACGCCTCGACAACAAGTGAGGCTGAATACACTCTTCATTGGTATAACCGCAAATGGCTTCCAGGATCCAACAGCCTAAGAACTTTGTTTTCCCAAAGGCGATATTTAGGTCGTCTACCTATAGCGAGTGACATGCACAACCACACAATCCTAGTCTGCATAAGGGCTCTAATTGAAACAAAACAGATTCTGAATTACTTTTCAAGATAAGAAACACAAGTTATTTAAACCATCGTGTATAGTATGTCATCGGCTAAGAAAATTTTGCATTATTAATCACCACATACTTCCTTTTCTAAAAAATCACCACATACTTAGATGAAAACCACTATCGAGATCGGCAAAGAAGGAAATCACCTTGGGCAGCTCAAAGGGGGACACATCCTCGAAGGGGAAAACTGCTCTCGCAGGCCATGGGGGCTGTAACTCAAATGGGGCGCCGACCATCTCAAGAGTGGCCATGAGCGATCCGGGTCGGCTCGTGGTTGCCTCCATCTTGTTGGAGCTCTCTATCTCGTGGGATCAGCCTCCCGCCTCGCTCCAATATCGGCAGATCTTTGCCTAGTTCTCCTTGGTCCATCATGAAACCGACGAATACTAGGAGACCACCGAAAGGAAAACAATCGCAATGACAATGAAGCAAAAAGAGAGTGAGGATTGGTTATCGCTTTGTAAAAGTTCTTTTTTTCTCTCGAACGAAAATATACCAACATCACGGATCCGCTTACCTTCCCTTCGCTGGGAGAGAAGAATAGTGGCGATGCGAAAAGTTGCCTTTTTTGAAGACGGTGAGGGAGAAGGGATTCAGCAAGAGTGAAATGATGGTTGCTTCGTCCACAAACTTAGATCATGGGAGGTGGGGTTTGTGATACGACGGCTTGTTATCGCACGCCACGACCGGGTTGACTTCTCCGCCGTGATACCGCTTTCTGATTTGGTGGATGGCATGGCTCAAGGCTGCATGGCCCGTGATATCGATGAACAAAAGTATAACGGCATTCAAGAGAGGGAGACATCTCAATGACCTAGGAGGAGCCAAGCGTAGAGTGTCTCCACTGCATAGTAGTAATTGTTTTTCCGGTAGCAGAGAGTGACTCCACTGTACTAGTACTAATTGTTTCTCCGGGCCCAAGACAAAACGCCAATCCACACTAGTAAATAGTAAAATCAATTCAAAAGGCGCCACCCACACCCAAAGACACCGCCCCCCAAAACCTGGTGCTCTTCTTCCTCCTCGCCCCACCCACTCACGCCACTCGCCCACTGCACTCCCCAAATTCCTCACCTCACCCTACAGAAAACCCCAGCCCCCTTCTTCCTCACTCCTACAAAACCCCAGCCCCTTCTTCTTCGCAGCACTACAACTAGGCTCGCCATTTGTTACTCTCTCAACTGTGGAGCGACGCGACGCCTCGAGGAAAATGGAGTCGGCTGACCCCAAAGACTAAGAAGACGAGGCTCTCGCCAGCGGTGACGCTGCTAGATCCCAAGACCGTAGCACGGGATAAGCAGCGATCGACCCCCACCGGATCCCAGAACCTGTCAATCTCGGTGGACTGTGATCAGCGATCTCCTGACGCCGGCCCTGGGGAGATCATCTCGCTTCTCCCCACTCAAGGATTGCTGCCGCACCCAAGTCCTCTCAATTCGTGGCACCTCTATGGCGCCGTCCCCTTAATCTCGACCGTCAGCGCCTATCTCTTCAATGATTTTGAAATCCCAGAGCCATCATCTCCTCCCACCAGTGGCTCCGCTGAAAGCCTCTCAGATCCCGCCATGCTACCCGAGCAAGCATACCATGCCCTGCACGGTGGACGCCGCTGAAATCCTCAATTCATAGAACTACAACTGCTTGAGTTCTACTATTCCCCGAAATCACATACCACATACGGAACGCCATGAACTTGTGCCTCAAGACCGATGTCCATCTCATGTTTTCCTCCTCTCCACACCGCCACCTTTATGCTGTGCTACCTACCGCATAACTGTACTAAACCTTCACTTCCCATTTCTCAAGAAACTTTCACTTGTGCGGGTTCAGATATCGGAGGCCTCATTGCACAACATCATCCACTCCAGCTTGTCCTGCCTCGAGTGCTTGGAGCTTGTTTTCACAGCTTAGAATCGGTTGTCACCAAATAAAGTCGCTTAACCTTGTAAGAATTGGAATTTCTTTGACGGAAGGCAGCTCATCATCCAAGATGCCCTTCACTTCAAAGGTTGATCCTTGATTCTAGTTATTCACCGCTGTAAATAACCGCCCTCTCTCGCCTAAACCGAGACCTTGGGTGTAATACATGATCTCTGTGCTCATTTCAATATGGTGTTTGGCTCCACAGCTTCTTCATTTACTTTATATTATCATCTACACTTGTAACCATAAGCTGCATTTTAAATATTCAAGATAATTTATATATCATCTTGGAGTACACATTTTGTACTAATATTATGTTCTATGCTCAATGAAGAGTTTCTCCATGGATGGCCTATCAATGGTGCTGGATTCTCCAAGATCTTATATATCCAAATGATTAGTTTTGATCTCAACAAGATTATTGGCTTGCTGCAATGCTTTCCATGTCCGGAGAAGTTGTATATAAAGGTGATAATTTCACACGCATTATTGAAGCCCGCATATAGTGTACTAGAATTAACTGCTCAGCTGTTGCTCTTCACACTCTTCTTTTTAGACCTTAACTGTTTTCAATCTTCATGTCTATTTAGGCAACATGACGGGGTAAGAAAGTTATAACCAATCGGTGGATTCGTAAGCATCGGGATTTTCTCACTTCTCATGAGATTCGATTGAAGACAATAACGCTAGAACGATATGTAGCCATCCATGCAAACACAACATTTGTCACATTCTTCCTGCTGAATGCGAGGTTACTATTGTCCATTAGGCTTAAGTTTATCAGCAGCATGGTTTTGACATATGGGTATGTCGAAGAGCAAAAAAAGGAGTTTCAGGTGGGAAAAAGAGCTTCGAACGTGTCGGGCTTCTATTTACAACATATTGTGGTCATAATCCAAAGAAATTTTACGACCCGGATGTTCATTCTATGGACCTCGACCGATCCATTTGATCGTGATCGCCGAAAACAAGGCTGGAGTTAGATGTTGTTGCCTTTTCAATCTGGGTTTTTTGTAAACCTGATGAATAATCAACCTCGTGCTTTTGTACAGTTTGTAAGATGGAGTTAGATGTTCCTCGCCTTTTCAACTCGGCCGTGATCGCTATATTTTCTTTGAAACAAGGCCAATGGCTTGCCATTCGCTTAATTTAGAGGAAATATTGTAACAAATCACAACCAAGGAAATAACATCACTCACGCCGCTGCTTGAGCTCACCGTGCATTAAAGAAGCCAAGTGATTAGCCCCCACCAAAGACCCACAAACTTATTTCAACTAGCATATCAAATGGGCTGTAAATTTTCATAGGAAAGGCTGCATGACCGTGACAGATTTGGATTCTACATTTGGGACCCGCGAGGAAATAGCCTATCCAAGGTTGTGTCGACTTACTAGCCACCAACAAACGATTCTCGCTTACCAGCCGCTGGATTGACATCCAACATCCGTCGTATCTTCTATCTCTTGTCTTCTTCTTCCTCCAAATTACCAAACCAAACCACCTCTGGCCGGCTCCGCTTCGCCTCCCGCCTCCCATGGTCGGCTGCGCCCGCCGCCTCTACCGTGACGCTCCCACCAACATTGGCCAATCCTCCTCTATTCCCCACACGCCTTGTTATTCTCCCGCGATGTCAGCCCCAACACGCACTGCGTTCAACCAGCCAACCTCAGATTTCCTCCGCTCAGCAATCGACCGGCGCGGCTTTCAACGGCACCTGCTCGCTCCGGCTCGAGGCCTCACATCATCCTCCGCCTTGCGGCCTTGGTTCGCCAGCCGCAAGGTGGTGCGCCGCCTCTCTTGCGTTGTCAACATCACAACAACCGAGAGGAACAAGGAGATGATCAGACGTGGAGAGGATGACAAGAGGGACCCACCAGCCATGGCAAGACGCAAGCAAGTGCCTCTATAGTACAAGCCCAAAAATATGGTTCCTCCTAGTCCTAATGGTTGACATCCGGGGCTCACGCCATTGTCAACATAGTCAATAAACGAGAGAATTACACTACGAAAGCGGTCACACCAGGGACCCAACAAGTCGCAAGTAGTTTTTTTGAGGAACAAGCAGCTTGTTATTTATACTAGTTTTAGCGATGGATCAGTGGTAACACGGGCTGTGCGGGGCTGTGGCCCATCTAGCCATGGTTTTATTTATGTTTACCACATCATGAGCCCAGCTTGTGTTTTTTTCTTCTTGAAAATGGCTAGCCCAGTTCTATTTTTTTAAAGAAATACCCAAACAAGGCCTACTTGCTTTATCGGCCCTGCTGGGCTGCAAATCTTTCAAGACGATGAGAGTTTCATTCGGTTTGCCCAGAAATGGCATGTACATTTTTAAAACACATCAAACCGGGAATTAGTTTCAATTTTTTTTCATTACAAGATCTTAAATTCCATTGATTTTTATGCATGGACAATTATTTGGATTTTATATTTATATAAATTATTTTTCAAAATAGTTTGAATGGGTGTCGACATTTCTGGATTAAAAACAGTTGACCACACCTAAATATGCAGAATTTCGTATACTTTTTAACCGTGGCCACAATATGGGGTGTAATGCTAACAAAAATAAGATGGGCTCCAAAAAAATCGTAAGAATTAGCAAATGGGCTGTACATTATTAGAAATAATGGCAGATGGGCTGTATGCTGTTTTCCATAGATTTGAGGCTAACTTGTGCGCCTACTACAGGTTGACGCGTATGCTTTCATAAAAAAAAGGTTGATGCACACGCAACGCCTCGTCAACTTAGTCAACACACGAGAGCAAAGGATCGCTGGATGTCCATCCAAAGACCGGTCGTGCTTCTTCAATCTCGCTTTCATGCTCTAGCCAAAACAAGCGCCGCAGGATTGCTCGCCCTCCTCCCGCTGCCGGCTATGTTGCCGCAAGAGGCCTCACGGCCCCACCGCATTCCCCATCGCTGGCCTAGCCATCCTCTACTCACCCACATGTTGTTATTCTTCGCGACGGCAGACGAACCAAGAACCTCGATTCTCCGCTGGGAAACAATCGCCGAGTATTCTTGGTTCGGACGCCCCTTCCTAGGGTCTCGCCGCCGCCCATCGCCTCGGTGCTTCGGCGCTGCCTGGTCAACGTGGTCAATGAACGACATCCATCGGAAGTGGATCAGACGTGGAGAGGTCGATAGCTGGGTCCACGGCGCACGCAAGGAAATGCCTCCTTATTACGCCGCAAAATAATGATTCCTCCACCGACAGCTAGGACCCATAGGAAGGGCCTGTGTATTTCGAAAAAACGCTCCCCGCTGGCCGATGTGTCGGACCCACCAGCTATATCTTCGCAGCAAGGAAGTCCTCCTTATTACGCCCAAGAAAATGAATACCCCTGCTAGCCGGGACCCACCATATTGTTGTGCTGACTTGTGGGCCTACTAAGTTGATGGGGACGAGGGCTTTGTCAACTTAGTCAATACTTCAATGACCGTGATGATGTCCATCCAACGGCCATAGTGCTTCTTCAACCTCTGGTCTTCTTGCTCCAGCTGCCCAAAGCAGCGCCGGTCACACAGATGCTCCTCGCCTCCTGTGGCCGGGTCAGGTTGCTGCCGGAGGCCTCACCGCCTCTACTATTCCCACCACTGGCCAGGCCTCTCGGGCGATGGCAGCCTCACACCGCAGCCGAACCATTGAACCTCAGATTCTCTCTCGCTGGCTTCCACCGCTGTGTCTTCCCCTGCTCTGGCTGCCCCTTCCTAGGCTCGCTGCCGCCCACCGCTGTGGTGCTCTCCGCGCGGTGTGGTCAACGTGGTCAAGGAACGACTTCCATCGGAAGAGTACTGTACATGGAGAGGCTGACAACTGGGTCCACGGACACAGCCCAGTTTTTTTGTGATTTGCCAAGTAAGTCGCTTTGTCAGGCCTGTTGGGCTGTAAATCTTTCAAGACGAGGAGAGCTTTCATTCGGCTGGCCGAGAAAATGGCTCATTAGTAATGAGAAATGGGTTGTACATTTTTAAAACACATCAAACCGGCAATTAGTTTCAAATATATTTTTTTCATTTCAAGATTTTAAAATACATTAATTTTTATGCGTGGAGAATTTGTTGGATTTTATATTGATATATAGTTATTTTTAAAATCAGTTTGAATGTGAGTCAAAATTTCGGGATTAAAAACAGTTCGGACCGCACCGAAATATGCAAAATTTCGTTTAATTTTTTAACCGTGGCCACAATATGGGTTGGAATGCTAACAAAAAGAATATGGGCTCAAAAAAAAACCTTAAGAATTAGCAAATGGGCTGTAAATTATTAGAAATAATGGCAGATGGGATGTATGCTGTTTTCCACATATTTGTGGCTTTCCTAAAAAAGGTTGACGACAAGCAAGTGATGGTTGGATGTCCATCCAACGGCCGTCGGCTTCTTCGATCTCGCTTCTTCCTCGCCCCACCGCTAAAACAAGCGCCATGGACTGCTCTGCCCTCCTCCCTCAAGGCCGGTCAGGCTGCCAGCAGGCCTCACCGCCCCACCGCATTCCCATCGCTGGCCTAGCCATCCTCTACTCACCCACACCGTTGTTATTCTCCGCGACGGCAGACGAACCAAGAAACCTCAGACAACAGATTCCTCCGCGGGGAAACAACTGTCGAGTCTTCCCCGCCTCCCCGCATCCCCTTCCTAGGCTCGCCAGCCGCCCACCGCCGGTGGTGCTTCGCCAGGCGTGGTCAATGTGGTCAACGACCGACTTCCATCGAAGAGTACTGCGGCGAGGAGAGGCCGATACCGGGTCCACGGCCGCAGAAGGAAGTGCCTCCTTATTACGCCAAGAAATAATTATTCCTCCACCGACAAATGGGACCCACCGACAGGCCACCGATTTCATGAAAAAACGCTTCTCGATCGCTGGGACCCACCAGCTACACCTTCGCACGCAAGGAAGTGCGCCCGCAAAAAGAAGATTTGCCCTCGACCGCTGGGACCCACCAGCTACATCTTCGCACGCAAGGAAGTGTGTCCGCAAAAACGATTCGCCTCTCGATACCGGGACCCACTACCTACATCTTCGCAGCAAGGAAGTGCTCGACACCAGACCCACCGGGTCGGGTTGCGCACGTAGCATTGTCATTATGGTCGCGAACGGTAATGCACGATATATCGGTGGATGTAGAGGCGCGCACATGTCGTAGTAGAGGCGCGCACGTAGCATGTACACGTACGTACAGCGGCCAGGGTGCAAGAAAGAAAATACGGCCACGTATTTGTACATACGGCGGGGTCTTGAACTCCTACTCGAGCATACGTACGGCGAGGGCTCGTGTACATGGCTGGGTCAAAATGGAGAAACAACATTGTCGTCATGTTCATGGGGAGGCAACGGAATGCGTCTTGTTCATGGGGAGGCCAGTTCATGCGTCGTGTTCATGGGGAGGCAACGGAATGCGTCGTGTTCATCGGGAGGCAAGGAAAAGCATGGGAGCCAACCGGCTAGGTCGGAACGAAATGCGTGGTCGTGTTCATCGGGAGGGCTTGGACGGAACATGCGATGGAAACCAGGCCCGGGGTACCGCAGAACGGAGGAAATGGACCTCCCACGCTCAAACGGGTCCCGTTGATCGGAGGGTGGCATACCAAGAAAACGGAGGAAACAGACCTCCACGGTCGAAACGGGGTCCCGCTGATCGGGAGGTGTGGCGATCGCAAAATGGAGGAAACGGACTTCCTACGGTCAAACAGGGTCCTCTTGATCGGAGGGTGTGGCGATCAAGAAACGGACCTCCTACTACGAAAATGGGGTCCTGTTTTCGGGAGGTGTGGCGATCGCAAAACGGACTCCACGGATACTGCTCATCTCCACCGCCGACCTCCTCCACCTCCACGGCCTACCGTCGACCTCCTCCACCTCCATGGGCTCCTCGCTCATCCAGCCTCCACCGCTGCTTACTCCACCGCCATCGCTCAACCACCCTCCATCGCCTACTATTCATCCAACCCTCCACCGCTCACTGCTCATCCAGCCTCCACACCACGGGTCCTGCTCAACCACCCTCCACGGCCACCCTCCACCGCTCATCTGCTCATCTAGCCTCCACACCACGGGTCCTCGTTCATCCAGAGGCAACGCCACCGCCACTCGCTCATCCAACCCCCCACTTCGCAACGCCATCGCTCATCCAATCGATCGGCTTCGCTTAGTAGCAGAGCGGCGAATCGCCCATCGGGTTCGCTAATGTACCATCGATCGATCGCTCGGGTTCAAGAATGCGAGTTCGCAGCAATCGCTGGTTCAGAGCCCCACGCCCGCCGGGTTCGCGAGCTAACGCCGCACTCATGCGCCGCATGTGTACGAGAGAACGCGATCACTCGCCCCGACCTCCCACCATAACCGCAACTCCCCAAATTTTCCTCCTCGCTCGCTTACAGCTTTTTCCGGCCATGGACGGCCCAAAGAATGTCATGCAGCTGCGCCTCCAGCCCGCCAGACGAAAAGCCCATTTTCATCATGATTTTTGTCATAGAAGTAGGAGCCCACCACATCTATGATGATACCGGGTTTTTTCACAATTATCGTCATAGAAGTGTCGTATGTATGACAGATTTTTTTTTGTTCGACCCAAAATGTCACGGATGTGTCTTTTTTTGTAGTGAGAGTTGCCCGGTTAATTGACGGAAAACCGAGCAAAAACCGAATTTTTGTTCACTCTAGCCACCTACTCCTATGTGTGGATAGCAAATCTAGTCCTGGTCATACCACTTTGTACAACGTTACCCCTATATTTGTCTTTTCGACCAAGAGACTAGTTGAATGACCAGTCTGTACTACTTTCGCCCCATTTCCTTCCTGTTTGTACCAAGTCCGATGTACATACTAAATTCCCAACCCCACTTTATTTCTTGTTTGAACCAAGTACAAGATTCACTCCATGAAGTAGCTTTTACCTCTAATAATAGAAGAAAAAATAGGTCATGTTGGACCATCCGATCGAGAGGGGCTGAGAGGTAGAAATGATGCACATGCAGCCGACATAGCAAGTCAAAGTAGAGCTAAGGCAGTTTCAAAGGAGTATATACCAAGGTCGCCGGATGTGGATAGGTGGGTGGCGGAGGCCGGATCCAAGCACACTAGGCTATTTACGAAGGGATCTGAGGATCTCCCGCTACCAAGACTCTGCCGAGATAACGGTGCGGCCAGCAGTTGGTCTCTTCCCTCTCTGTCGACGACGGCCTAAACGCTGCCCCTCCCCCCCTTCACCAACGGAGGGGGATATGTCCAGATCTGTAACCAGCGATGAGGATAGAAAGACAGTGTTATTTTTAAGGAGAAAGACAAGGTTACCACTGCTATCTTGTTAGATCCGAGAGGATGAGAGTGTGAACAGAGCAACCCTAGCAAGCAAGTGAGGAGGTCCGCCTATATATACGAGGGGGTAGTTTTCCTTTTCACTCCATCAAAACAATCGCTTAAAATTGTGTACTACTACGCCCAGGTCACCTTTTTTAGTTTTTGATTGTTTTTGAGATAACTACACGCTTATTCCAAGTGTTGTTACGGTGTGCCAGTCGCACTTTGTATCGCTGAAGTCCCGTACAAGTCCGCCCATTAAATGAACAACCACCCCTCGTAAAATTGTGAACAAGCCCACGGCTAAAATTATAGGAAACATGGGTTGCCCTAACATGCATTATTATTTATATTTTCTACTCCTCCGCTCCTAAATACAAGTCTTTCTTATTAGCCACACCTAAGACAAGAATTTTTATTACCCCACATGTCATAGACACAAAAAGTGTGGCAAGATTCCCTTAGGGCCAGCCAAAGTGTGTCAAACAATTTGAGCAACTCAAGTTAGGCAAGTGTGGCAAGTGTGGGAAAATAATGTGGCAACATAAGACAAACATAGTCACAATCCAAACAGCCCCATAATTTTTGTGACATGCATGAACATTTGGTTAGTTAAATTTATAGTCAAATTTGGCAAGGTGCATCAAATCAACACATGCAAGTATCAAAAGGAAAGTCACGCATGCATGCATGCGCTTGTACTCTCTCGTTTCCAAATATAAGACTTTTAGAGATTGCAACAAGTGACTACATAATAAGCAAAATGAGTGAATCTACACCTAAAATATGTCTACATACATCCGTATGTTGTAGTCCATTTGAAATGTCTAAAAGACTTATATCGAAAAGGCTTTGATGTGTTGCGAATTAATGCATCGGTAAATGGAAATTATTGAAATATATCGAAAAGTGCAGTTTTGATGTGTTGCGAATTAATGCATCGGTAAACGATATTATTGAAATATATCGAAAAAAGGCTTTGATGTGTCGTGGTCAACTCATACAAGACCGAGAAGTTTGATTACTACAACGCCTCTCCTCATGATCGAGCTCCGTGTTTTAATCGCACTCGCTTTTGGTGAATGACAGTGGGCAACCCCACCTGTTGGGCTCACCTGTCATAGACGCAAAGGCATGAGCCGAAGTCAATGAAGGCTGCGCCTTGCTCGCGCATGAGCGTGGTGGCCGGCAGGACTAGTAGAAGCTGCCACACGCCATCCCTCCCGCACGAGGTGGACGAACATGCAGAGTGGATTCGACATCGTAGAAGTAGTAGTAACATCATTGTTCGCCTTCTCAAGAGGCGAAGAGCCAAGCACAACCCGAACGTGGCAGCTATGTAATGCTCGCATGGCGCCTTTGTGTAGGGTATGGCGGTGCGGTGCCTTGAGCACGACATAGCCGTGCTCTTGCATGAGACTAAATTGCTATTTGAGCTCAAGATTGTAGTACTAGTACTCGCTAGTATAGCCCTGTAAACCGAAAGGAGTATTTGCCTTTCTAGAGATTTCACTATGACTAGACTACACCGCAAGCAAGACTCCCTCCCTTCCGTTTATAGGGCTCAAATCTCATCAACCAAGGCATTTTGTGATTGTAGGAATATATCTTGTACTTTACAAAACTACCCTAATTAAACTCATGCATTAATTACATAGTTCTCTTTGTTTTCCTCTCTCGCTTTGGTCATGTGCACAATATTGATCACCCTATATGACTAGCTGCTCTATCTACATGTGGGACATCAAAGCATCCGGCCCGCGTACATCCACCAAATCATAGCGAGGTGCTAGAGTCGAGACTCACTGGTCACCCCTGTGTGCCGCCATGACCAATATATCACAAAACCCACACCTTTGCCAACAGCGTAAAGTGACCTCGGTTGGATTGACGAAGCAACCATCATTTCACTAGAACGCCAGAAGCCCTTTTCTCCCTTTCTTGAAGAAAACCTCATTCCGTGCTACTCACCTCCGCCATTTTCTTCCTGACAGACGTAAGGAAAGGTGGATGAATCACATTATATTGTTATATTTTCATTCCAGGAATCTTCTTTTGCGGCAATCAACCGATTCTCACAAAGATATTCTTTTCCAGCTTTCATTACATTGTGGTTTCCTTTCGATTGCTTTTTGTTTGTTAGTTCATTGATGGATCCTGGAGCACTAGGCAAAGAGTTGCCAGTGGATAGCCCACTGGAGACAGCGATCTCTAGGAAGCGAGCACCGACCAACGAGTTGACCATGTTGGTGGGCTGAGGGAGTCCTGGATTAAGGGGTCCTCGAGCAGCCGGACTATATACATTGGCCGGACTGTTGGGCTATGAAGATACAAGATAGAAGACTTCGTCCCGTGTCCAGGTGGGACTCTCCTCTGTGTGGAAGAGATTAGTTCTTTTTCTTCACCACCCACATCTGAAGGGGTGGCAAAGAGTTCATCACTCTGCGAGCACCATATGAGAATGGTGGCATAGAGGCCAAACCATTTCGCTTCACATAAGAGGGGTTAGGGTAAGCATATGAATAAGCGTAGAAATTCTTCGAGGACTTATGAACATATTGGTTTGAAGAATAATGCACATATTCATAGCCCTTAGCACTACCCCCGCTAAAATGAGTTATTAGCACGATGATAATCATATGAGCACTTTGATCCTTTTGAGGAATTTGATCCACGTGAGGAATTTGGTCCGTATGAGGACTTGGATCCATATGAAGAATTTGGTCCATATGAAGAATTTGATCCGGGTTCCTTTTCTTCACAGTGTGGTGTCATGAGGACATTCACCAAGACTTTCAAGACATTTCTTGTGAACCCAGATTTTCTTCATAGGGGACCGCTCTCGCAGCTAGTGCCAACATATCTAGCAAATACTTCACCATTCTGATTTTTGAACAGTTTATAGTTTGAGTCAAATGACTCATCATCGTAATGAGGAAATTCACATGTAAAACCAGATAAGGTAGATGGATCAATCGAGGTCCCTTTGCAGCAACCCATGAGGTTTTGGGATACCGCTCAGCTTCCAAAGACGCTCCATCAGCATTGAGTTTCCTCTCAAAGGCAATACCTCTTCCTAGGGTTTCTGTTGAGGATCTCGCTTTTAAGCACATCACAAAGAGTCTGATGCCCTTTGAGGCTTTTGTACATGCCTCGTCATGTACAATTCCTTCAGCCCTGCATCGTCAAGGATACTAGCAATGTCCTCGTGTGAGGAATTAGTGATAGCAGAGGCAGGTGAAGAATTTGTAACAATTGAAGCATTTGAACATTCAGTGAAGAATTAGCAGATTCACGCTCAATGCATTTAAGCATGGAGGAACAAATTCTTCTTGAGAAGCGCTTGATTTGTTGAGCAAGTAATGAATCGCGCCCTTCAAGATCTTCATAACTCGCCTTAGCTTCTCAAGATCTTGCTTTTGAAGAAATTCATAAGAAAGTTTTCATGATCGATAAGAGAGTGTTATGATGACCTTGAAGGTCGTCAAGCCTAGACTCGAACTTTCAAGATTTTCAATCGTGGCTTGAGTGCGATCCATTTCTTGACCTAACATATCATCACTCTTATCTAGCATTTTTTGAACCTTTTCAAAAGCCCTTTGTTGTTTTATAGCAATCTTAGCAAGTTTAGAGTAGCTGGGCTTGAGATCCTTATCAGATTCATTTTCACCGGATTCAGAGGAGGTGAAATTGAGTACCTTAGGACCTTTTGCCATGAAGCAATAGGTGGGAGCGAGTCATCATTTTCCTCATCAGTTTGTCTGTGGAGCCGCTTTCAAGTTGAAGATGGACTTGCTAACATAAGCAGAGTAAGAGCCGACTAGCCACACCAGATTCGGATTCTTCGCACTCTCCTCTTCCTCATTTTCCTCGATTCAGCTTCGTGAGTCCATTTCCTTGCCAATGAATGCCCGAGCCTTTTTGGAGCTGCTCTTCTTGTGAGAAGAAGGTTTTGAGGATTTTGATGATGAAGATTTTGATGATTTTTTCTTCTTCTTCACGCCATCGTAACTGTAATCCTTGTGTTTCTTCTTTCTTAATTCCTTTTCCCATTGAGGACAATCTTGGATATAGTGACCAGGTTTCTTGCATTTGTGGCAAAGTCTTCGCTATAGTCACTAGATGAGGAATCACCGCTTCTTGAGGATTTTCCAAACGACCACGCCTTGTGAATTTCTCGAATTTCTTCACGAGCAAAGGTAGCTCCTCGCCAAATTCTTCAGATCTCCAAGGCTACTACCGAGTCTTCACTCTCGATTCAGATTCAGCCTTGGCCTTCGTGGCACGGTTTTTCCATAGCCGTAACCATAGAGATCTCTTTCAAAGAAGTCGAACTCGTGAGTATTTAGCCTTCGAGGATATCAGCAGGATCAAGAGACTTGTAGTCAGCTCGCTCTGTATCATCACAGCAGAGTGTCAAATGAGGAATCAAGCTTATCTTAGTAATTTCTTCACCACCTCATGGTCGGTGATGTCAAGGCACCCAGTCCTTGAAGCTCATTTGAGATGTCAAGAGGCGATCAAGGTTTGTTGAACATTTTCGCTGTTTAGTCTTTTGAAGCGGTTGAAGAGATTCCAAGAACATCAACTCGAGAGTCACGCTGAGTTGAAACACCTTCATTTACTTTGGACAGCCTCGTCCTGATGAGTTTGGCGATTCCAAAGCACTCACTCTTCCATATTGACCTTTTGCTCGATGGCTACATATGATATTCTTCGCTTGAGAATCGAGTTGCTTGAATCTCTTCACATCAAGATCATTCGTAGAGGGTGGACCGAGGAAACACCTTTGTCACAACATACCGTAGATCATTGTCAATTGCTTCAAGATGCATTCGATTTTGTTCTTCCAAGAGGGGTAGTCCGTCCCATCAAGGTAGGACACCCTGCCGAGACCTTGATCATACCTGCGGCCCATATAACTAAAACCTGTGGTTAAACTAAAATCACACGTAACAAGGGAGTACCTTGCTCGATACCAATTGAAAGTGCTATATCGACTAGAGGGGGGTGAATAGGCTATTTTAGAGATTTACAAATTCTTCATCGAGGAATTTGCCGTGAGGAAATTCTTAGCTAAGAAATACATGCAGCGGAATAAGTACTCGTAAGTAAGCATAACAGATTACAAGCATAGTCATCATGATGAAATGAAGACAATCACAGAGTACGTAGCGAATCACAGGATAACACAAGATGAAGACAAACAGATCAAGAAATTGAACTGAGGAAATTGAGAAAGTCTTCAACAAAGTCTTCAAACACAGATATGACAAACACTCAACACAAGAATGAGGAAATGAAAGGGTTTAGGAAATAGAACCAGTTAGGTTGGTGAAGACAATGATTTGTAGACCAGTTCCAACTGCTGTCTCGGCTTGTACGTCTGTTGAGCGGCCGAGTATTTAAACTCGAGGACACGCAGTCCCGGACACCCACCATCGAAAAGCACGCAGCTCAGACACCAAGTCCTCACCAGATTCTCCTTGAACTAAGGTCACGCAGACCTCTTCCAATCACTGTGGTAAGTCTACAGCGACTTCCAAACCTTCACATACTTGGTCACCGCGATCCACAATTCCTCTTGATGTTCTAGACCGTGACGCCTAACCGTCTGGAAGAAGCACAGTCTTCAAAGGTAAAAAGCGTCGGATCCACGCAGGATCAATTTCTTCAGTGATGCTCAATCACTTTGGGTTTGTAGGGGTTTGGTTTTTGGGTTTTTCCTCACTTTTGGGTTTTTCCTCACTTGATGATTTTCGCTCAAAGTCCTCAGAGGATGGGTTGCTCTCAAATGACAAGTGTCAAGTTCTCTCGGAGCAGCCAACCAACTAGTGGTTGTAGGGGGCTATTTATAGCCTAGGGAGAAGCCCGACATGATAAGACATAAATGCCCTTCAATGATATGACCGTTAGGTGGATAAGATATTTTGGACAGCCACAAGAAGATAAAGAACGGTCGGAATTTTGAACATCAAATTCTCGTGGCTATCATGTTCTCATCGTAGGCACCAGATTGGCGAATTCCTAACTCCTCGCCGAATAAATTCTCAATGACTAGAAGAGCTTCGCTCACATCAAGAAATTGACTGAATCAGTATGAGATTTCCAAAAGCTTCACTCAAGGGATTGGTAGGTTTAGGATTTTGAGTTGAGCATCACATGGAAATTTTTCCTTAGTATTTCTCAATTCCTTTAACAAAGACGGTGTTTTATGACTCAAGAAAGAGAAAATGAAACTACGAAAACAAAAGTCTTCACGCTTCATGTTCCTCAAGCGATTACCAAGTCTTCAGAATCACACCAATTTCTTCACTTTCAAAGTCTTCGTAAAGTCTTCGTAATATCAAAATCTTCAAATGAAGAAATTCATTTTAGGGTCGATTTTCTCTCAGAAATATCAAACTCCTCATAGACTTATAGACCTGTGTACACTTACAACGATCAGTTACTTAACCTATAAGTCTTCAATACACCAAAATCACTAAGGGGCACTAGATGCACTTACAATCTCCCCCTTTTTGGTGATTGATGACAATACAGGTTAAGTTTTCAACGGGATAAACATATGAAGTGTAAATACGATAATGAGGATTTTGATTGCAAGATATAGAAGAACTCCCCTCAAGGTGTGTATAGTTAGGAAATTGCTTTTGAGGCAATGCACATTTGAAGAATTGAATCATGGAGATCTCCCCTATATCTTGTAATTCATACACGCATTTAATATATAGTATGAGGAATTTGAAATGCATGATGAAATATGGTGCTTGATGATATGCGAGCATGCAAAATAATGCATAAAGAGTATCGAGCCCAATGCGTATGAGGAATTTGAAACTTTTCATGAGTATCGATCCCAAATCGATTTGAAGATTTTCACGAGCTCATGAGGATCAGAGCATAACAAGGATCAACGATATCAACACTACTCGTAATCGTAGCATAGAGCAAAAGCATAATGCATCAAAAGTATCAAAGCACCATCGGGTTTAAGATTACAACTCGATCCAATAAAAGGTTTCGTAAGAACGAGAGTTGTAACTTAATAAAATATTGTATATAGACAAAACGAGACCCGCTTGAAGACTAACTCAAATTTCTCCCTTTGTCATCAAATGACCAAAAGGATTGAAACCGAGGACTAACGCCTTGAAGAATTTCGTTGAAGACGGAGCGCCAAAGATTGTCTGGGTTGTTCGCTGAAGTAGGACCAGCAGCAAGTGTCTTCCAAATCTTCATTTTCATCAAGATCGCGAGATGAAGAATAGGAGCTGGCCACCAAGGAAGGAACTTTGACTTTCTTGAATTTCTTCGAGGAGGTGCACTACCAAATTCTTCCTTGAGTCCCATTGATTGCAGCTTCTTCATTGTAGACATGTGAAAGAACAGCCCAAAGCGCTTGAAGGTTTCATGAAGGTAGTAGTGGTTTTTCTTCACCGCATTGTGAGTTGAGGTCAGTTAGAAGAAGAGTGCCAAACCGACGCTTGACCCACTTGTGATTGCGATCAACCTTCCGATGAAGACCGAGGAGTAACTCACGATCACCATCACCTCGGTGCAGAGCTTGAGGACTATGCTTAATCGAGGTATTTGTCAGCCGAGTCATGTGGCGTAGTCATCATTGGTGGAGTAAGATGTCGCTTATGCTAAACTGTCCATCCAATGGACGAATGCCTTCATCTATCACAGCAGAGCCTTTCCTTTTCATCACCGAGGTAATTGGCCGCTTGAGGACTTCAATCAAAGGTGTAGCTGCAGTGGTTCAAAGTGTCACCTTTGTAATTCAAAGAAGATCTTGACCTGATGAATCTCATAATCCAAGGTGCATAAGGCTTCAGCTCAAAAGGTGACATGGCAATGTTAGCCAGAGTCCTCATGAAGAAATCATGGAAATTGACGGGAACGCCATGGATGATGTTGAAAAGCATATTCTTCATGATGCCAATGACCTCTTCATCATTCGAGTCGTGGTTCTTGATAGGACTCATAGTCTTCGCAAAATTGATAGACGGTCCGAGGCATATATAAATAATTCCTTGACGAGGAATTTGGTTCTTGGTGCCTGCCTTGGCTTCAAAGGCTTCATCAAGACTTGCATATAGTGATTTGAAAGTTCTTTTCTTCATAGATGTGACGAGCTCCATCAATCGGAGGATCGAGTGGAAGGGCACGGCAATTCACTTGTCGGTGCCTTGTAGTGGTGTTTTCGTCATCCAATCCAAGACCCATGAAGTCACATCTTCAGCGCCTCCGTGATGTGAAGGGTTGCATAGAACTCAAGAATTAGCTCTTCATTCCAATCACAAATATCGTGCAAAAGTTTAGAAGACCTGCATCGTGAAGAACACTTAGGACGGCTCAAAGCTCGGCAGCGACTCCATATCCACATGAGGAATATGAGCATGATCAAGATTTTGTCCTTGTTGAAAAGCACCGAGGAATAGAAGTTGGCTTGACCGGCAGTCCGTAAGCGCCTTCTTCCTAATCCGAGCAGAATCATAGGAATTATATTCAGTGAAGAACACATGCTCAAGAAAGAAATCTTCAGCCTTGAACTTTTGTTTGGTTGAGAACGGATTCTTCTGCTTTGGCAGAGGGTGTCACTACTGCATCACCACCTCGTGAATCGTAATTTCAGGTTCTTCAGCTTGAGGAATTTCTTGATCCTCAACTTGTGCAAATTCGAGGATTTTCAGCAGCAGCAGTAGCTTCATCAAGACTAGTGGCTGGAATTTCTTCATGCATGTAACTCGTGGGTTGATTTTCTTCAAAGTCTATTTGAACAGTCCGTGCGCAGGGAGTGAGGAACTTGTTGAAGGGTGAAGAGCGGAGTATTGGGATGCTGACTTTCCCAAAAGTCATAATTGATCACCGGAGTGGTACATCCAATATCCACATCTTCATTTTCAATTTCTCAAGACCAGCTTGAGGAATTTCATGGTCCGATGAGGGAATGACTGGGTTGAAGGGATTGCTTCCACTTCAATTTCTTCATCAATTTTCTCGACGAAGCAGTGAGATTGATGTTCTTCATCGATCCGTTGGCACCTCATATTCTTCTCCAAAAGGAACTACTTCCTTTGATGGTATGGAGGAAATTGAATAGCATCAATCGGGTTCTCAACAGAGCTGGTCATTGGCTTCATTTTCTTCGCAGTCAAGAATCGACGCAGCTGATGCTTTTCTTTTTCTTCACAAAGCAGCTCGCTCAGAGCCTTGGTTTTCTTCACATCGAAGGTATGGAAGAATTGAGCTGGAGTTGGCACAGAGGAGCTGAGGAATTTGGTGCATTTTCTTCAGAGCAACCGATGCAGCCTCTGCCTTGAGTAGTTTCTTCAGCGCACCACTAGTGGGTGCCCCGCAATTTCTTCAGCCGCTGGAATTTCTTCATCAGCCTCGAATCAGCATTTTCTTCAAGAAAATGAGCTTCAACGTTGCGGTATTTTTCTTCATTAGGCTG
>JAHIAM010001958.1:0-27537 GCA_021605205.1 Aegilops longissima | reverse complement strand
AGAGGGGAAGAAACAATGAATACTAAAGGATGCATTGCGATGCATGACATGACAAGAAGCGATGCTAGGCGTGCTCTAACGTGGTGTGAGGGGTATCGGTTATAAAACATCCGGAAAGTATTCCTGGTTTCGTGGTTTTCGCAAGAGGAGCCGAGGGGAAAAGTTGCAGGTTCGATAGGTTAGGTGTGGCGATTAACGACCGCATATCCGATTCGCCTCGCGCTCGAGCAACTTTCATGTTGAAAATATTTTAACCGAAGTTACGGATTAAAAGATATGTTTTTCTAAAAGATTTTAATAATTTCGAATTTAATTAATTAATTAATTAATTCAAAATTGTATTTATGACGCCAAGATGAGTCAGCGTCGACGCCAAGATGATGTCAGCTCGACGTCAAGAATCAAGGTTGACTAAGTCAACCTACATGGGACCCGTCATTATACACGTTAACTAATTAACTTAGTTAAGTTTAATTAATGTAGTTAATTAGGTTAATTAGTCATTAGGTTTAATTAATCAGATTAATTAAATTAATTAATTACTTAATTAATTAATTAATTAATTTTATTCATTTTATTTATTATTTATTTAAATTACATTATCCTTTTCCTTTTATTTTTAAAACGCTTTTGGGGTGGGGCCCCATCTCAAAGGCAAGTGGGGGGTTGATCGTCACCGCCGACCGAAAGTCAACAGAGCGAGGGGCCCGCCCAACACAAGGTCAAAGGGGCCCTGTGTGGCCACGCAGTGGGGCCGAGTTGGCTCGTAACATCCGCGGAGGGGGCGCCGGAGTCGCGATTCGCTTCCGTGGGCCTAACGGGCGCGGCCGCTGTCGAAGGGGAGAGGACGCCGTCCGATGGGGGGCAGGTCGGCGACTCGCGAACGGTGCCGCGAAGCGGAGGCGGGCGAGGAGGTTCGGTCTCCGTCGGGGCGTACACGGGCCGGGAGGGGGTGGCAAGGCCGAGCCACACGGGTCCGCCTCGGACTGCTTGTCACCGGGGCGCCGCGAGTTCAGCTGCAGGGGCCCGGGTGCGGCGGAGGGGGAGAGGCTGCTCGGGCGAGGAGAAAGGAGAGGGAGGTGGGGACGGCGTGGCCTGGCGGCGTGGGCGGTGACCGCGAGGGGGCGGCGAGCCGGGCGACGGGAGGCCCGGCAAGGCCGGGCGCGCTCGGGAGGGGAGAGGGGAGCGAGGGGCCCGAGGGGAGAGGGAGAGCCACTGGGTTCGGGGGTCACGAGGCGGGCCTCGGGCGCTGTGGTCGCCCGGTGAGGAGGAGGGCGGGAGGCGGCCGATCGGCTGGGCGGACCGTGAGGCGGCGTGGGTCGGGGACTCCTGGCGGCAGGGCCTCGCGGGGCCGGTGGGGAGGGGATCAGGGCGGCGAGGGGCGAGGGAGACGGCGACGGTCGGGCGGGGCTCGCCGGCCGGGCGCGATGAGAATCGGCCTGATCTAGATCGGGGAAGGAGAAAGGGATCGGGGGAATGAGGGCTAGGGTTCCCAGCCGGGAGGGGGGATAAGTTGGGGGCGGTTGGCTGGCCCATGTGTGGCCGATCACAGGTGGGGGGTTGGCCAGTTGGGCTGTTGGGTTTTTCCCCCACTCAGCTTGTTTTATCTTTTCTTTTTCTATTTTCTTCTTTTCTGTTTTAGTTTATTTAAAATACCAAAACACTTTACAAAAATGTATGCACCCCACCACAATTAGGTTTGTTATTTTTAACAACCCCTAACATTTTAGTTTTAGTTTTGAAAACTTTTATCGCTTGCTTTTGTTTTGAATTCGCTTTTAGACCGCTGCTCAATCAACGTGAGGTTAGTCACAAGAATCGAGGTGATTACGTTGCTTAATCATCCAGGTGTTACAAATCTCCTCCATTACAAGAAATCTCGCCCCAGATTTAGGAGGTAGAAGGAAATGTGCGGTATTCCTCTCAAGACGATCCTCGCTCCTGTGTGGCTTCGCCTTCAGAGTGATTCACCATCGGACTTTGAGGAACTTGATCGCTTCCGTGGTGCGGCATTCAGCTTGGTCGAGAATGCGGACCGGATGCTCTTTATAGGAGAGGTCCGTTGCAATTCGAGCACTTCATGGTCCATCGCTCGGATTGGGTCCTTGAAGCAGCGCGAGTTGTGACACGTGGAACACATCGTGAACTCCGTGAAAGGTCTGACGGAAGCCCAGCTGATATGCCACTTTTCCACGCTTTTCCGTAATAGTGAAGGGGCCAATATAGCGAGGGGCTAGCTTGCCTTGAACCCAAGCGTGAGCACCTTCATTGGTGTAACGCCAAGATAGGCCTTTTCGCCAAGTTGATAGACCATGTCTTTGTGATGACGGTCATAACTATTTTGACGCGATCGAGTAGTCTTGAGATTCTCGCGAATAATGCGGACTTGTTCTTCGCATGTTGATAATATCCGGACCAAGAGTGGACGCTCCCGCTTCTGACCAGTTCAGAGGGTTCGCACTTTCGCCCATATAACACTTCAAGGGGGCCATCTTCGCACTAGCTTGATAGCTATTATTATAAGAGAACTCAGCATACGGGAGAGATTCCTCCCATTTCTGCGAAGGAACGACAAAGCTCAAGCATGTCTTCGAGAATTTGGCTGACACGCTCAACTTGCCTTACGATCATGGATGAAACGCAGATCCAAAGATAAATGAGTCCCCATAGCTTCTTGAAAACTTGCCCGTAATCTTGAAGTGAATAAGCTGCCACGGTCCCAACTGATAACCAATGGGATACCGGGAAGTGAAACAATTTCGACATATAGAGAGTTGGTCCAGCAAAGGATCGCTTTTAACCGCCGTAAAATGAGCAACTTTAGAAAGCCGGTCAATGACCAAAGAATAGCATCATTACCTTTCCCATTTGGGAAATCCGGATTAAGTCCATTTCAACATGGTCCCATTTCCATTCCGGAATAGAGATAGGTTGCAGAGTTCCAAAGAGGCCTTTGATGTTCTGCTTTGATACGACGGCAAACGCCACACTCAACAACATAGCGAAAGAAATGTCTTGCTTCATATTAGACCACCGTAATCTCCGGCAATGTCTTGATACATCTTTGTACTACCAGATGGATACATAGAGGGATCAGAGCTTTTTTCATAACCTTCCGGGTCATATTCAGGTTTTTCTTTTACATGGCACCACTAGGCGGCCTTTTGAAGTACAAGGCGCCATCATCGAATAGTGAAGGACAAGGGATTTTTTGATGTCTTGCTTAATCTTGTAGACTTCGAGTCAAACCCGCATTGTCTTTATTGGCCCACGAGATCGGGTTCAACAGCCAGGGTTAGAGGGAACCCAAACAACACGGAGATTCATCTTTGGAACTCCCGGAGGGGGGAGCGAAAAACCTTTGGGAGGAAAATATGGAGGTTCAGCTTAATTCTTCAAAAGCGAGGGCTAACTTTTGAACTCAAGGTGGTTGGGAAGATTTTGGGCTCAAGGCATCAGCCATTACATTAGCCTTGCCTCGGGCGGTAGGAAATACCCAAATCAAAGTTCCAGAAGGTCTCCATCCATCTCGCCGACGGAGGTTCAGGTCTGGCTGAGTAAAAGACATTTCGGGACTTTGGTGGTCAAGGAAGATCTCGAACGACATGGAAGGTAATTGTCGCCATCGCCAAAGGCATGAATGACAGCAGCAAGTTCGAGGTCGTGAACTGGGTAGTTCTTTCGTGAGGGCGAATCCAAGAGGCATAAGCAACCACTTTGCGCTTTGCATTAGGACACCGCCTTAACCTTGACGGAAGCGCCACAAGAAATGACGAAGTCCTTCTTAGTATCGGGAGGAGCTAGCAGGGGGAAGTCAATTTGTCTTTTGAGTGCCCGGAAACTTTCCCACTTATCTCGTCCTTGGAATTTGACGCCCTTATGCAACAAAGTTAGTCGAGGCCTCGGTAATCTTGGAGAAGTTCTCACTAACGACGGCAATAGCTGGCGACCGAGAAAACTTTCCGACTTGCTTAACCTTCGGAGGAGTCCAATCGAGAATAGCCCGAACTCGCTCAGGGTTGACGGCAATACCATCCTTAGAAATGACATGCCCAAGATAGGTTACTTCGGGAAGCCTTAATTCACATTTGGAGAACTTGGCATAGAGTTGATGCTCCGTAGCTTTTCCAAAGACAAGACGAAGATGTTCAGCATGCTTTTTCATTCTTGGAGAAGATCAGATATTATCCAGATAAACCACGACAAACTTGTCGAGGTAATCCATGAATATATATTCATCAAAGGAGAGAAGGTGGTGGAGCATTGTTGCCGAAAGAATGACGGTGTACTTGGATGAACCATAACGAGTCACCAATGCGGTTTGGGGATATCCTCCTCCAACACGGATCTGGTGGTAACCCAACCTCAAGTCGAAGTTTTCGAGAACACCGAAACCAAGCCCTTGGATCATAAAGATCATTGATCCGAGGAAGAGGATACTTATTCTAATGGTAGCTTGATTTATAGGACAGTCTTGGACCAATCGGTTTGTCCCATCCTTCTTCTTGACAAAGAGAGAAGGTGCCCCCAAGGAGAGCAACTTGGGCTAATGAAGCCACTTTGAAGAGATTTGTTTTCTTCCTTTAGTTCAAGGAGTTCATGCCGGCGGATCTTGTAGGGCCGCCATAGGAGTGGTTCCTTTCAAGTCGATGACGACCACAGCTCTGGGGGGAATCCCGGAAGTTCTTCAGAAAGACGCCCCGGAAATCGAAACGACAGGAATGTTTTCAATGCCCTCGAGGGGCGCGACGCTCAATGCATTCAATGCATAGAGCCTTGCCTCGCATTTTGAACCGAAGCATTGTAGCTTATTATTTCATCAAGGTGTAGTAGATGGACGGTCTTAGTGGCCAAACGATTGATGCAGATGCCTTTCAACCAATCCATCCCCAAAATGAGGTCTTGTTAGACGCCTTCAGATAATGGGGAGGCATAGAATTCCAGCCCTTCGATTTCCCGGGACGCCGACGCCAACCATGGAGGTTTGACATTGTCCCAATGGGGTTTTTTACCACACCAAGAGTTCATCCCTCACACTTAACCCGTTGTTTGTAGGCAAAGTCTTCGGACATGAATGAATGCGATGTTCCTAATCAATAAAACAGATGCGGTCTGAATTTACGAGGAGGTACCCATCAAAGAGCAGGCTGGTCTTGAGCTTCCCATATCAACGTTTCCGAGCTTGACCATAAGGCTTGGCAGGTTGTTGCGGGCTGGGTGTTTCAACCGCCAGCCCGGAAGGGGCCACTGATTCGGGTTCTGGCATTTCAGCACGGTGTCCCGGTTGTCCGCACTAAGCAAAGCCATTATTGGGAGGGAACATGAGCTTGGGGTGGTGGAGTGGAAGCTTCGGTCTTTAGTTGTAGGCGACGAGGTAGCATAGTTCGCCTTGGAGCAGGTGCATTCGGTTGGTACAACCGTTGGGAATCCATATCTTGTTTCATGAGGACGGCCCAAGATGAGCCCGGGTTCCTGCCTTTCGTTAGAGCTCCGTATTCCCGACCAGTTTCGACATTGATAGCTTTGTTCACCAAGGTGGCGAAATCAGCAAAGTCGCCAATAGAAGTGCGAGCTTGATGTCGCCTGAAGGCCGTCACGGAACTTCTCCCGCCGCGGCATCGTTGCAATATCCTCTTCAAGATAGGAGACAAGTCCAAGAACTCCCGATAAGCTTCAAAGTCTTGTTGCCTTTGGTGAGGTTATGAATTACGCCTTCCCGGTCCATGACTCTGAGGGATGAAGCGGCACGGAAGGCAGCTTGGAATTTGGCCGTGATGAGTGTTCCAACCGGCAGGTACGCCGGTTGTCCCACCATTGAGCTGGGGTCCCTTCAGAAGAAGGAAGCAAAAGTGACATAGCTGGGGGGCTACATCAGCAGACTCCATCTCATAGGTGATGTCACGAGCCACCATCAAAGATCCAAAGGGTTGGGTTGAGCGGGACACGCCGGGGTTCAAAGCGATGAAACCGCAGAGTTGTTCCGCTTTGGGTGCTGGTTCATATTGGGGCGAGGAAACGAGCCATCATGTTTTCCATGAACTGCGATTCATCTCGAATGTTGGATCATACCAGCTATGTACTTGGTGGTGGTGGGAAGTTGGCACCACGACCACCACCACTGGCCTAACCATCCCGCTATTATAATAACAGGGGTAGTTCAGATTTGAGAAATTAAGCAAGAGACAGAATCATTCATGATGAAACATGCATAATGAAAGCAAGATGATGGGAACTACATAGTAGTTGGATATTTACAAAAGGAATCATGCATAGAGTTCGAACATAGAGTCCAAAGACATAGACTACTACATCATAGGCGGCACGCGGTGCTCCGGGAATACATCAAACACTAACAAGCAAGTTCACATCCCCCACGCCAATCAATGGAGGTAGCGAGCCTAAAGCGGAAAGGGCAGCAGATAGTCCTCCACGCCGGACCGGGGCCGCGGATACCCGGTGCTGAACCACCCAGGGCGTAAGAGGGCCGCGCGGAGAGTAGCCTCCCACGCCCGCCAACCGACACCCCGGGGCATCACGGCGTGGCTGGGTAGATCGCGGAACGGCAGCTCCGGATCGGGACAAAGGGTGCATCAGCCCGAGCACGGTAAAGGTGCCGACGGGTGATGTACAACTCGCGGGCAAGAGCTCGGTTAGTTCGATCCAGCCCATCGCATGCAACAAAGTTCCGGTGGAAGGGCTTCGGATAAAGGGAGTAGGCAAGTAGTAACCTCCTCACCAACATCGACGCGAAGCAATGTGCTCAAGGGGAGGTGTCCAACCTCGAATACTCCAAGAAGACGGCGAGCAAAGATAAGCAGATCGTGGACTGCCATATCGATAGTCACTCCAACACTGGCGGTGCAAAAGAGTGGGACCTCGCATTCCTCCGAGAGTAGAGGGGATGGCGCTGCATCGCTTCCCGGGTTATAGTCCCGGACTCCTCATAGACGGTGTACTGGGTGCTAGCGATAACCCGGATAGGTCATCATCTCTACTAGCACCCAGGATCCCGAGGCACCAATGGGTGGTTTTAAACCGCCTCGTGGGTTCCATCAAAACAAAGACGCTTCAAAGGAGTCAAATGACAAGGAGGAAATTGCTCTAATAAAATTCCAAGAACAACTAGGGCTATATCCAACTTTGGGGTGAATGTGGTCACGGATCCTAGTGTTAGTTAGTAAAATCGCTTAACCCGAGTAGAAGAGAGTTCAGTCCGGAGTAAAGGTCGAGGAGTAAAAGATCCTAGTACCAAGATGGCAGGGGTCCGTAAACACAGCCGGTTAGTAAAAGTTTTTGCAATGTCTAGACCACTTCGCCAAGGAGTGGGAAGGGTGATTCCTACAGGCTGGGCTCGATATTAACTTTGACGCCGATTCAATCGACCAATCATGCACGCAAATGTGTACGATCAAGATCAAGGACTCACGGGAAGATATCAAACACAACTCTACAAATAAAATAAGTCATACAAGCCGGGGGCCTCGAGGGCTCGAATACAAGTGCTCATCATAGAAAGCGCAAGCAACAATATTCTGAGTACGATATAAGTTAAACAAGTTTGCCTTTAAGAAGGCTAGCACAAACCGGGATACAAATCGAAGAGGAGCAGGCCTCGCCCGGGATCCTCCTAGCTACTCCCCGGTCGCCGCCGGCTGCACGTAGTAGTAGGCACCTCCGAGTAGTAGTCGCCATCGACGGGGGCCCGCCCCCGGGCTCCATAGTCCGTTGCAGCAATCGAGTAGGGATAGGGGAAAAACAAGGCAACCGTGAGTACTCATCCAAAGTACTGCAAGCAAGGAGCTACACTACATATGCATGGATATATGTTAAAGGCCATATCCGGGACCTAACCGCAGGCCGTAAAAGAGGGGATAGTTAGTCTTAACGAAGACTACGCTCGACACTGCCTTGCAACAGTGATAGGACAAACGAAGTCCTCCAAGTAACATCACAGAAAATATCCACCCGCCATCACCTCCTCATATCCCCGAGAGAGAGCGACCACCGTTGTATCCGCACTTGGAAGGGTGTTTTATCAAGTATCCGGTTCTAGTTGTCATAAGCTCAAGGTACAACCCAAGTCGCTCACATCAAGATCACGGCCATCCCAATAGATTAAATTCAAGGGTGCACCATCTTACCCAAAGACGCTTTGATCCCATTTGGCCCACACTTTCCTCGGTCATGCCCGCCGCTGAAGATCAACACGCCGCAGCCCCACCTAGGCAACAAAGAGGCCAACACCCGGGTCTAAACCTAAGCGAGAGGGTCCGGGCCCATCGCCTGAGCACACTCGGACGCTATGGACGGCCGAAGGCATCTAGCCTAACAGGCGTTTCCAGTCCAATCCCAAGGCGCCGCCTTCCCGACGTCAAGTGCTTTCCCGATACCACGACCGGGATACCCATAACTACTCCCGCCAGATGGTTAGTGCGAAAGCTCAGAGCCAACCCAGATCAAATACCAAGACCTCGGAAGCGTGTTGGTAAATCGGAACGCCACCGGGCCAGCCCACCTCTCCTAGGCGGTCTCAACTCGCCCTGTCCCGCCCAAAGATCCACTGGGTGCTCCATCACCGACCCACTTTAGTCTCCACATGTATCATGTATAAATATAGTATAACCCGTGATCAACTCCCGAGTGATCACGGCCCGATAGTATAGCACGCGACGGACAAGTATGTAGGGCCACAGATGAATGTACTAGCATCCTATACTAACATATAGGATTGCGTTAAGGTAACAAATTGGTTACAAGGATGAAGATAGGAGTATCTGAAACAGAACATGCTATACTACTCTAATGCAAGCAGTAGATACGAGTAGGCATATCCGTGATCGGGGGGGCTTGCCTTGGTTGCCTGCAAGAGAGAGGGTCACAACACAAGAGTTTAACCGCCAAAGAGCTGCTCTCGTAGGTTACCGGAGAGAAGAGGGGAAGAAACAATGAATACTAAGTAAAATGGATGATTATGATGCATGACATGACAAGAAGCGATGCTAAGCGTGCTCCTAACGTGGGTATGAGGGGGCATCGTTATAAACATCCGGAAAGTATTCCCGGTTTCGTGTTTTCGGCCGAGGAGCCGGAGGGAAAAGTTGGGTTCTCGAGGGTTAGGTGTGGCGACAACGGGATCATGATCCGGATTGCCTCGCCGCTCGAGCAACTTTCATTTGAAAATATTTTAATCCGAAGTTACGGATTAAAAATATATGTTTTTTAAAAGATTTTAATAATTTCTAGAATTTAATTAATTAATTAATTAATTAAAAATGGTTTATGACGCCAAGATGATGTCATGCCGACGCCAAGGTAAAAGGGTTGACTAAGTCAACCCCAATGTGGGACCCTGTCATTATACACTATTAACTAATTAACTTAGTTAAGTTTAATTAAAGGAGTTAATTAGGTTAATTAGTCATTAGGTTTAATTAATCAGATTAATTAAATTAATTAATTACTTAATTAATTAATTAATTAATTAGTTTTATTCATTTTTATTTATTATTTATTTAAATTACATTATCCTTTTCCTTTTTATTTTTAAAACGTTTTTTGGGGCCCCCGTCCAAGGCCGGGGGTTCCACCCTCCGACCGAGTCAATAGAGCGGGGGGGGCCTGGGCCCAAATAAAACCCAAAGGGGCCCCGGGCCACCTTGGGCTTGAGTTGGTTCCGGGAATATCCCAAGGAGGGGGCGCCGAGTCACGGGATTGCCCGGTGGGCCCAACGGGCGGGCCGGCTGCTCGGAAGGGGAGAGGGCGGCGGTCCGAGGGGGGTCGGCCGGAATCAAAGCCACGGCGAAAGCGGGCGGAGGCGGCGGGAGGTTCGTCCTGCCGGGGCGGCAGGGGCCGGGAGGGGGGTTTGGCCGAGCCACACGGAGCCCCGGCCCTGACCGCTTGGTCACCGGGCGCCGGGGAGTTCCCCGGCGGGGCCCGGGCCGGAGGGGGGAGAGCCTGCTCGGGCGAGGGAGAAAGGAGAGGGAGGGGGACGGGCGGGCTGGGCGGGCGTGGCCGGGCGTGGGCTGCGGTGATCTGGGGGCCGGCCGGGCGGACGGGAGGCCCGGGCGCCGGGCCGGCTTTCGGGAGGGGAGAGGGAGCAGGGGCCCGAGGGGAGAGGGAGAGCCACCGGGTTCGGGCCCACGAGGGGTTTTGGGGCCTGGGGTCGCCCCGGAGGGAGGGAGGGCGGGGGAGGGCCGGGGGGACCCGTGAGGCCGGCGTTGGGGCGGGGACGGCCCTGGCCCGGGGCCTCCAAGGGGGCGCGGGGGAGGGGGACCGGGGGCCGGCGAGGGGCGCGGGGAGAGGAAGGAAAGCTGGGCCGGGCGGGGTCGTGGGCGCGGGCCATTTGGAATCCGGCCCCATCTAGATCCAAGGGGAAGGGAGAAAGGGACTGGGGGAATGAGGGCTAGGGTTCCCAAACCGGGAGGGGGGGATAAGTGGGGGCGGTTGGCTGGCCCATGGGTGGCTGAGGCCGTGGGGGAGGGGCCTTCCCATGGGTTGTTGGGTTTTCCCCACTCCTTGTTTTATCTTTTTTTTCTTATTTTCTTTTTTCTGTTTTAGTTTATTTAAAATACCAAAACACTTTACAAAAAAAAAGGCACCCCACCATAATTAGGTTTGTTATTTTTAACAACCCCGAACATTTTAGTTTTAGTTTTTGAAAACTTTTATCGCTTGCTTTTTGTTTTGAATTTGTTTTAGACCGGTTCAATCAACGGAGGTTAGTCACAAAGAACCGAGGTGATTTGTTTTAATCATCCGGTGTTAAAAGATAAGTCTATCGGGATGGAACGGTTTGAGCGGCAAAGCCAAAATATTTGATAAGATTAGTTTCAAAGTTCCGTCAAAAACGAATTTAGGACAAGGGAAGATTTTGAACGAAGTTTCAAATAGAACGCCTATGAAGAATTTGTGAATAGATTGGGTTGAGTATAGCACAAAAGGGGAAGGGTCCATCACATTCAATTAGCGAAAAAACCAACTTGAAGAAATAGCCATAAGTGAATGGAGAGGACATAAACCCATATATATTCATATAGCCAAGGAATAAAACGACGGAAATAGTGAAGATTTTTCAAAGTTGAAGAATTTAAATTTTTTTGAAGAATTTCAAAACGAGGAAAAACCAAATTGAAGATTTTCAACTTTGGTGGTGGCATGACCCACCATAAAGAATGATGATTTCGACACCCTGAAATTGTCGAGGGTTCCGAGAATCAAATTGTTCATTAATTTCTTCACACTTAGAGTGTTATTCTTCATTGATTGAAGAAAAACATTTCTTCATGTGTTGCCCATCTAAGTCATCAATGTTGCATAAGTGTTAGGATGAGTGTCCATTTCAAAGAACATTCAAGACTCTAAGATATTTAGCTCACACCACAACTTGCTAAATCTCTTCTCATCCAATGGCTTTGTGAAGATATCGGCTAGCTGTTCTTCAGTCTTCACATGCTCAATAGAAATGTCGCCTTCAACACATCATCAGAAGAAAATGATGACGAATCTGAATGTGCTTTGTCTTGAAAATGGAACGGGTTGTGAGCAATCGATGGCACTCTCATTGTCACAAGAGAGGCACATTCTTTACGCCGATGCCATAATTTGAGAGTTTGCTTCATCCACAGCAATTGAGCACAACAAGAACCAGCAGCAATGTACTCAGCTTGCAAGAGACAAAGGATACGCAGCCTGCTTTCTTCGAGGACCAAAGCATCAAAGATCATCCGAGGAAATGACAAGTACCAGATGTTGACTTGCGGTCCACACGATCACCAAAGATAGTCGAGTCGAATATCCAATGAGATCAAAAGTAGAGCCCTTGGGGTACCATAATCCTAGTGTTGGAGTGTGAGCTAGATATCGGAATATGTTTCACGCCTTTATGGTGTGATTCCTTCGTGTAGCTTGAAATCGGGCACACATGCAAACACTAAGCATTATATCCGGCCTAGATGCACATGAGTACAATAAAGAACCAATCATGGAGCGGTATACCTTGTGATCAAGTCAATATCATTTTCATCGGCATAGATTTAATTTCGGGCATAGGAATTTTGACGCCTTTGCAATCTTTGCCAATTTCGTAACCTCCTTGAGGTATTTCTCCGAGATATGAATATGCCATTGCGCTTATTGAGGAATTTGAAGACCTAAAAAGAATTTCAACTCTCCCATCATAGACATTTGATATTCTTCACTCATCATAAGGCAAATTCATCACTATAACGTTGGTCAAGACAGCCAAAGATAATATCATCAACATATATTTGGCACACAAACAATTCAATCATAAGATTTAGTAAGGAGAGAGGGTCGAGTGAACCAGGTGTGAAGCCATTCTTCATGAGGAATTCCTTCAAAGTATCCTACCACCCCGAGGAGCCTCCTTGAGGCCATAGAGGGCCTTGTTGAGTCCTCAAGACTTTGTCAAGATTCTTTGGATCTTCAAAACCCTGGGTTGAGCAACAATACTTTTCCTCAGATTACCATTGAGGAATGCACTTTTCACATCCATTTGATATAAAGTGATATCATGATGGTTAGCATAAGGAATATGAATAGCCTCAAGTCTAGCAACAGGTGCAAAAGTTTCATGAAATCAATACCTTCAACCTGTTAGCCTTGAGCTACAAGTCGGCCTTTATTCCTCACCACAAGGCCATTTTCATCTTGCTTGGCGATAGATCCACTTTGTGCCAATGATATTATGTTCAGGATCCGGACGCTTGACCAGCCCCTGCTTGTTGAGCTCGAACGATGTAATTCTTCTTGCATGGCATGAATCCACCGTTCCGAAATGCTTCATCTACCTTAGTGGGCTCGTGGATAGAGACAAAAGCATAGTGCCCAAGGTTAGATAAATGTGAAGCTTTTGAGCGCAGGAGAGGACCTGGTGCTTCAATGTCATCGATGATCTTGTCAACTTGCACTTCTTTTGCAAGGCGAGGATGAGCTGGTTGTCGCCGAGGAATTTGATCAAGATTTTCCAAAGACCATTTTCTTCAAAGATTTTCTTCAGTGTTTCAAAGATTTCACGTTCCGGAATGAATTCTTCAAAGATTCTTCAAGAGGGAATAACATCCTCGACCTTTGAACTTGATAGAACCTCGGTATGGTTCATCTATCACGTAGGTAGGTGCTATATTTGCAGCCATTAGTTTATCGAACCGACATCTACAGCTTTCAACAATTTGTGAAGAACATTGTTGAAGACTCGAGGTGTGCAGTCCTTTACGAACCAAGCATAAAACCTTCATGTTTTTCGTGCAAATTTAGCATTGTGATGAGGATCTCTAATCCAACATTTAGCAATCAAGACTTTGAAATAACTCAAATTGGGTTTTTGTCCTGAGGAGTACATAGGCAGCTTCTTGAAGAATTTGTGAAGATATACCCTATTGATGATGTGGCACGCAGATAAATTGCCTCAATCCGAATGACGGAGTTTGTACCATCAAGCATAGTAGCCATCTCAACAAGAGTTCTGTTTTGCGGCCCACGACGCCCATTTTGCCGAGGAGTATAAGGAGAGATAACTCATGAGTAATACCAAGTTCATCAAAAGTCATCAAGACCAGAATTCTTGAACTCAGCCCATTGTCACTCCCGATGTGCTTGATCTTCACCAAAGTTGGTTGAAGCCCTCGAGGAAAATGCTTGAAGACTTCCCGCACTTCATGTGTTAACGAGAGTAATCATCAACAATAACAAAGCCATATAGAGATGCATCATTAGTGATTGTTGAGTAATGATTAGGACCAAAGAGGTCCATGGAAGCAACCAATGGTCAGTAGTGGTCATGATAGTCTTCCCGGATGCTTGGCCTTGGTCATTTTTCCACCAAGTGCTCCACAAAGTGATCCTTGAGGAATTTGACATTCTCAATGCCAATGACGTGCTTCTTCTTCGCAAGCGCAGTAAATTCCTCATGCCCGCGGACTGTCTGATGCCATAGCCAACCTTCCTTTTGCAAGTAGGCACACGGCTGGTTGCGGTCCCCAGAGAAATCAACAATATACAAGTCTCCTCCCTAAAGCCTTCAAGACTTTGGAATTGTCCCCATAACCACAACACAACGAATTTGCCAAAGACAACAGCCATATCAAGATCAAAAGCATTGAGAAGGCATAAGGTTGTATCCTAGGACTCAACAAGCATGACTTTGTCCATGTTTGATCCTTTGGATCGCAACCTTACCAGACCCAATACCGACTTTTGCCTTTGTCCAAGATGATATGCTTCGAATGGGGTGATAAGGAGCATCCATCAATAGATTCTATTCACCACCATGTGATTTGTACATCCACTATCGAGGACCCACAAAGGGCTTTGGGTTGATCATCCGCAGATGAATTAGTGCATTTAAACTCATATACTTCATCGCTGAAGAATATGATATCAAATTCATCGATGAATTTCATCAAGAAAAAACAGATATAGCAAGATGAGGACGGTGAAATGAAAGTTCATTTCTTCATGATTAGCCCGGGCCCTGTTCAGAATTTCCAAAGCCCCCAAAGAAATTCTTCGACGATAAAGCACGCCCGGAGACCCGACCGCAGAAGAGGTTAGTTCTTTTCTTCACCACCCACATCTGAAGGGGTGGCAAAGAGTTCATCACCTGAAGCTCCATATGAGAATGGTGGCAAAGAAGCCAAACCATTTTGTTTCACATAAGAGTAGGCATATGAATAAGGAAAAATTCTTCGAGGACTTATGAACATAATGGTTTGAAGAATAATGCACATATTCATAGCCCTTAGCTTTACCTTATGTAAAAGAGTTGTTAGCACGATGATAATCATATGAGGACTTTGATCCTTTTGAGGAATTTGATCCACGGAGGAATTTGGTCAGATGAGGACTTGGATCCATATGAAGAATTTGGACCATATGAAGAGTTTGATCCGGGTTCCTATTCTTCCGTGTGGTGTCATGAGGACATTCAACCAAGACTTTCAAGGAACCTTTTGGGAACCCATATTTTCTTCATAGGGGAACCGTTCGCAAGTTAGTGCCAACATATCTAGCAAATACTTCACCATTCTGATTTTTGAACAGTTTATAGTTGGAGTCAAATGATTCATCGTAAGAATGAGGAGATTCACATGTAAAGCCGTAAGTTAGATGGATCAAGTAGTGGTCCCTTTGCAACAACCTATGAGGTTTTTACCGTCAAGCTTCCAATATGTACCATCAGCATTGTTTTTCCTCTCAAAGGCAATACCCTTTCCTAGGGTTCCTGTTGAGGATCTTTTAAGCACATCACAAAGATTCCGATGCCCTTTGAGGCTTTTGTACATTTCCATGTACAATTCCTTCGCCCGATCGTTAGTGATACTAGCAATGTCCCAGATGAGGAATTAGTGATAGGAGGGTGAAGAATTTGTAACAATTGAAGCATTTGAACATTCCGGTGAAGAATTAGCAGATTCACATTCAATGCACTTTAAGCATGGAGGAACAAATTCTTCCCGAAAGCAGGTTGATTTGTTGAGCAAGTAATGAATCACCCCTTCAAGATCTTCATAACTCACCTTAGCCTTCAAGATCTTGCTTTTGAAGAAATTCATAAGAAAGCTTCTCATGATAAGATAAGAGAGTGTTATGATGACCTTGAAGGTTTCAAACCTAGATCAAGTCTCAAGATTTTCAATGAGGCTTTAGTGCATCCATTTTGCACCCAACAATATCACTTTTTCTAGCATGTTTTGAACCTTTCAAAAGCCCTTTGTTGTTTTACAGCAATCTTAGCAAGTTTAGAGTAGTGGGCTTGAGGTTTTCATGATTCATTCTCACTAGATTCGGAGGAGGTATATTTGAGTACATTGGCACCCTTTGCCATGAAGCAATAGGGTGGGAGCGTAGTCATCATTGTCTTCATCACCTTTGTTGGTGAGGTCATTTTCTTCAGAGTTGAAGATAGACTTGTCGATTTAATGCAAAGGAGAGCCAAGTCGCCACACCGACTCGGACTCCCGATGCCTCCTCTTCCTCATGTTCCCCGATTCAGCCTGTAGTCCATTTTTGCCATTGAATGCCCGAGCCCTTGAGCTGCCCTTCTTGTGAGATGAAGACTTCAAGGATTTTGATGATTTTTCTTTTCTTAGGCCATCGTAACTGTAATCCTTGTATTTCTTCTTCTTTAATTCCTTTTCCCATCGAGGACAATCTTGAATATAGTGACCAGGTTTCATGCATTTGTGGATAGCTTCTCTTGTAGTCACTAGATGAGGAATCCGCTTTTTGAGGATTTTCCAAAGCGCCACGCCTTGAGAACTTTTGAACTTCT
Organism: Aegilops longissima; assembly: GCA_021605205.1. Classification (NCBI taxonomy): domain Eukaryota; kingdom Viridiplantae; phylum Streptophyta; class Magnoliopsida; order Poales; family Poaceae; genus Aegilops; species Aegilops longissima. The sequence goes on along the minus strand of JAHIAM010001958.1, from coordinate 11,246 downwards.
TCACGGAAAGGTTAGCTCCCTGGCTCAATTCTTTTCAGATCACCAAGGCTGCTACCAATCTTCAAATTTAGATTCGATAATCGCTTTTTCCGTGGCACGTGGATCTCCCATAGCTCAACCATAGAGATCTCTTTTCAGAAGCGGAACTCATGAGTATTTAGCCTCTCGAGGATGTCCGGGATCAAGTGACTTGTAATCAACACGTTTGTACCATCAATGCCAGAGTATCAAATGAGGAATCGTTTATTCAATAATTTCTTCACCACCTCATGGTCGGTGATGTCGGCACCAAGCGAAGCTCATTTGAGATGTCGTGAGGCGATCAAGGTCTGTTGAACATTTTCATTGTTTCGAGTCTTTTGGCGGTTGAATAGATTGTGAAGAACATCAACTCGAGAGTCACGCTGAGTTGAGACTTGATTTACTTTGGACAGCCTATCCCGGATAAGCTTAGCAGCCAAAACACTCACTCTTCCATACCGCCCTTTGCTCCCGATGGCCACATATGATATTCTTCGCTTGAGAATCGAGTTGCTTGAATCTCTTCACATCGGTAGGCTCAAAGGAGGGTGAGAGAGGGAACACCATTTTCCACAACATACCGTAGATCGTTATCAATTGCCTCAAGATGCATTCACATCTTATTCTTCCAAAGAGGGTAACTGTCCCATCGAAGGTAGGACAACCAGCAGAGACCTTGATCATACCGCCGGCCGAATAACTAAAACTTGTGGTTAAACTAAATCATACGTAACAAGGGAGTACCTGCTCGATACCAATTGAAAAAGGTATATCGACTAGAGGGGGGTGAATATATTTTATGAATTCTTCACCGAGGAATTTGCCGGTGAGGAAATTCCTTAGCTAAGAAACTATTTGCAGTGGAATAAGTACTTAGAAGTAAGAACGAATCCGTGCATGGTCATCATGATGAAATGAAGACAAGCAAAGTACAAAAAGCGAATCCAGGATAACACAAGATGAAGACAAAAGACTAAAGAAATTGAACTCGAGGAAATTGAGAAAGTCTTCAACAAAGTCTTCAAACACAGATATGATGAGGCACTTAACACAATAATGAGGAAAAAAGAGTTGAGGAAATAGAACCAGAAGGTTGGTGAAGATAATGATTTGTAGACCAGGCCCAACTGTTGTCCTGGCCACATCCGGTTGGAGGGGAGTATTTAAACTCGAGGACACATAGTCCTCGACACCCGCCCCGAAAGCACGCAGCCTTGGACACCAAGTCCTCATCAGATTCTCCTTGAACTGGTTACAGCCCTCCCAATCACTCGTGTTAAGTCATGCGATTTCCAAACCTTTCCATGACTTTCACCGGCATCCACAATTCCTTTGTCTAGACCATGACGCCAACCATCTATAAGAAGAACAAAGCCAAAGGTAAAAGCCGGATCCATGCGGATCAATCTCTTCAAAGGATGCTCAATCTGAAGGAAATATGCCCTAGAGGCAAATAAAGTTATTATTTATTTCTTATTTCATGATAAATGTTTATTATTCATGCTAGAATTGTATTAACCGAAACATAATACATGTGTGAATACATAGACAAACAAGAGTGTCACTAGTATGCCTCTATTAGACTAGCTTGTTAATCAAAGATGGTTAAGTTTCCTAACCATAGACAAAGGAGTTGTCATTTGATTAACAAGGTCACATCATTAGTTGAATGATTCGATTGACATAACCCATTCCATTAGCTTAGCACCCATCGCTTAGTATGTTGCTATTGTTTTATCCATGACTTATACATGTTCCTATAACTATGAGATTATGCAACTCCCTGCTAACGAGGAACACTTTGGTACTACCAAACGTCACAACGTAATCGGGTGATTATAAAGGAGTACTACAGGTGTTCCAAAGGCGATGTTGGGTTGGCGATTTAGATTAGGATTTGTCACCCAATTGTCGGAGAGGTATCTTTGGGCCCTCTGTAATGACATCATAAGCCTTGCAAGCATAACAACTAATGAGTTAGCTGTGAGATGATGTATTACGAACGAGTAAAGAGACTTGCCGGTAACAGATTGAACTAGGTATTGATACCACGATCAATCTCGGCAAGTAACATACCGATGACAAAGGGAACAACGATGTTGTTATGCGGTCCGACCGATAAAGATCTTCGAGAATATGTAGGAACCAATATGGGCATCCAGGTTCCGCTTATTGGTTATTGACCGAGACGGTCTCTCATGTTAATTGTTCTCGAACCGTAGGGTCCGCACGCTTAAGGTTTCTGGGACGGTTATATTATGAGTTTGTATTTTGATGTACCAAGGAGTTCGAGTCCCGGATGTGATCACGGACATGACGAGGAGTCTCAAATGGTCGAGACGTAAAGATTGATATATTGAAGCCTACATTTGGAGATCGGAAATGTTCCGAGGAAATCGGAATTTACGGAGTACCGGAGGTTACCGAACCCCCGGGAACTTATATGGCCATAGGGGCCTTGGTGGAAAGGAGAAAGGACCAGCCCTAGGTGGTCGGCCCCCTTCCCCTAGTCCTACTAGGACTAGGAAAGGTGGGCCGCCCCCTCTCTTTCCCTCCGTGAATCCTATTCCAACTAGGATTGGAGGGGGAATCCTCCCGGAGGGAGTAGGACCCGGCCGCCTCCCCTTTGGCCGCCGCCCCTGCCCCTTTTCCTTATATACGGGGCAGGGGCACCCTAGAAACACAAGTTGATCCTTGAGATCGCCTTAGCCGGTGGGTGCCCCTCCACCATATTCCACCTCGGTCAATTCCGAGCAGGCTTAGGCGAAGCCCCGCCGGTAGAACATCAAGATCGCCACCACGCCTAGGCCGACGGAACTCTCTCTCCCCGAGCTTTGCTGGATCGGAGCCCGGGAGCGCCACCAGCTGTACCGTGTCAAGAACCCGAGGCGCCGGAGTAACCGGCGCCGGGATCGGTTGATCGCGAGGAGAACGACACTACTTCCTCACGCCAGATCGCCCGCTTCGGGTTCACGAGGGTACGAGACAACACTCTCCCCTCTCGTTATGCATCACCATGATCTTTGCGGTGCGTGGGAAATTTTTGAAATTACACGCCCCCAACAAAGGGCATCCGAGCCTAGGTTTTTATGGTTTGATGTTTTGCACGGGAACACAAGTGAGTTGTGGGGTAAAGTCATACCGCCTACCAGCATGTCATACTTTGGTTCAGCGGTTGGTGAGATGAAGGCCCGACCGACATTACGCCGACGCTTACGCGAGACTGGTTTCACTGCTACGAGCACTCGTGCTTAAAGGTGGTGGGGGTGTCCCCTCTCACTTTAGTTGAACTGAGGTGGCTTCGCCATCCTTGAGAAGGTTAAAACGGAGTCTATTTGACGAAGTATCGCTGTGGTTTTGATGCGTAGGTGAGATTGGTTCTTGCTTAAGCCCGTAGCAGCCAAAAATTTGCAAAACAAAGTAGAGGACGCCTAACTTGTTTTTGCAGGGCATGTTGTGATGTGATATGGTCAAGACGGATGCTATATTTTATTGTATGAGATGATCATGTTTTGTAACCGGTTATCGGCAACCGGTGGAGCCATATGGTTGTCGCTTATTGTATGAAATGCAACCTGTAATTGTTTTTTACACAAAGCGGTAGCGATAATGAGAAGCAATAGATGGCGAAACGACAACGATGCTAGATGGAGATCAAGGTGTCGCCCGGGTGATGATTGATCACGACCGTTTCGGAGATGGAGATCACAAGCACAAGATGATGATGGCCATATCATATCACTTATATTGATTGCATGTGATGTTTATCCTTTATGCATCTTATTTTGCTTTGATTGACGGTAGCATTTTAAGATGATCTCTCACTAAAATTATCAAGTAGTGTTCTTCCCGAGTATGCACTGCTGCCAAAGTTCGTCGGTCCAGACACCACGGATGATCGGGTGTGAAAGCTCCACGTCCTTCAACGGGTGCAAGCCAGTTTTGCACACGAGAATACTCAGTTATTATTTGACGAGCCTAGCATATGCGATATGGCCTCGAACACGGAGACCGAAAGGTCGAGCGTGAATCATATAGTAGATATGATCAACATGAGATGTTCACCATTGAAAACTACTCCATCTCACGTGATGATCGGTTATGGTTTAGTTGATTTGGATCACGGATCACTTAGATGACTAAGAGATGTCTGCCTAATGGGAGTTCTTAAGTAATATGATTAATTGAACTTAAATTTATCATGAACTTAGTCCCGGTAGTATTTTGCAAATTATGTTGTAGATCAATAGCCTGTTGTTGCTTTTATATGTTTATTTTCAATGTTCCTAGAGAAAATTGTGTTGAAAAAGTTTAGCAATGATGCGGATTGGATCCGCGATCCGAGGTTTATCCTCAATGCTGCATGTAAGAATTATGTCCTTAATGCACCGCTAGGTGATGACCTATTGCAGGAGCGTATGCGCACGTTTGAACGCTTTAGCTCAATATGATGACTACTTGATAGTTTTTACCATGCTTTATGGCTTAGAATCGACTTCAAAGATGTTTTGAACATCATGGACCATATGAGATGTTCCAGGAGTTGAAGTTAATATTTCAAGCAAATACCCAGTTAAGAGATATGAAGTCTCCAACAAGTTCTATATAAAAGATGGAGGAGAATCGCCAACTAGTGAGCATGTGCTCAGATTGTCCGGGTACTACAATCGCTTGAATCAAGTGGGAGTTAATCTTCCTAAGATAGTGATTGAAGAATTTTTTCAATCACCAAGTTAGTAGAACTTCGGATGAACTATAGTATGCAAGGGATGATGAAAATAATTTCCAGTTTTTCATGATGATGAAATCGATGAAGGTAGAAATCAAGAAAGAACATCAAGTGTTGATGGTTAACAAGACCACTAGTTTCAAGAAAAGGGCAAAGGATAGAAGGGAACTTCAAGAAGAACGGCAAGCAAGTTGTTGCTCAAGGAAGAATCCCAAGTCTAGACCTAAGCCCGAGACTAAGTGCTTTACCGCAAAGGGACCGGTTATCGAAGCGTAACTACCCCAAGTATTTGGCGGATAAGAAGGATGGCAAAGTAAACAAAGGTATATTTGATATACATGTTATTGATGTGTACTTTACTAGTGTTTATAAACCTCTATTTGGTAATGGTTCGCACTAAGAGTAAACTCAAACGGGAGTTGCGTATAAATGTAAACTAGTTAAGGGTGAAGTGACGGTGTGGGAAAGTAGTTTCAAGATTGATATGATCATCATCGCACACTCCCTATACTTTGGATTAGTGTTGAACCCAAATAAATGTTATTTGGTGTTTATGCGAGCATGAATATGATTTGATCATGTTTATTGCAATACGGTTATTCATTTAAGTAAGAGAATAAAACTTTGTTCTGCTTACATGAATAAAACCTTATATGGTTACACACCCAATGAAAATGGTTTATTGATCTCGATCGTAGTGATAACATATTCATAATATTGAAACCAAAAGATGCAAAGTTAATAATGATAGTGCAACTTATTTGTGGCAACGCCGCAGGTCATATTATGTAAAGCGATGAAGAAACTCCATGCTGATGGGATTTTGGAATCACTTGATTATGAATCACTTGATGCTTTTAACCATGCCTCATGGGCAAGATGACTAAGACCCCTTCCTAAAAAGGAGCGAGCAACGACTTATTAGAAATAATACATATGATGTATGCGATCCAATGAGTGTTAAGGTTCAAGGGAGGTATCAAGTATTTTCTGACCTTCACAGATGATTTGAGCAGATATGGGTATATCTACTTGATGAAACATAAGTCTGAAATAGTTGAAAGGTTCAAAGAATTTCAGAGTGAAGGAAAAATCATCGTGAAAGAAAATAAAGGTTTCACGATCTGATCGGAGACAAATATTTGAGTTACGAGTTTGGTCTTCAATTAAAACAATGTGAAATAGTTTCACAAATTCATGCCACCGGAACACCACATCATAATGGTGTGTCCGAACGCCATAACCGCATTTTTTATTGGATATAGTACAATCTATGATGTTTCTACCGATTTACCAATATCGCTTTTGGGATCATGCATTAGAGACAGCTGCATTCACGCTAAATAGGGCACCATCTAAACCTGAGACGACACTATATGAACTGTGGTTTAGCAAGAAACCAAAGTTGTCGCTTAAAGTTTGGGGCTTGCTTTATGTGAAAAGTTTCATCCCGATAAGCTCAAACCCAAATCGGAGAAGGCCTTCAAGAATACCCAAAGGAAATTGTTGGGTATACCTTCATCACAGATCCAAGGCAAAAATTCGTTGTTTATAAATGGATCCTTTCTAGAGAAGGAGTTTCTCTAAAGAAGTGAGGGAGGAAAGTGGAGCTTGATAAGGTAATTTGTACCCTTCCCTAATTGGAAAGTATTTCATCACGGAAATCAGTTCCAAAGGATTCCTACACCAATTAGTGAGGAAGCTAATGATGATGATCATGTAACTTCAGATCAAGTCACCACCAATTCAGAGGTAAACCAGAGGAGATCCGCACTGAGTGGTATGGCAATCCTTTCCGAAGTCATGCTACTAGATCATGACGAACCCATTTAACTATGAAGAAGCGGGTGAGCCCAGATTCCGCTAAATGGCTAGAAGCCATGAAATCTGAGATGGGATCCATGTATGAAAACAAAGTGTGGATTTTGGTTGACTTGCCCGAGGGCGGCAAGCAAAGAAAATAAATGGATCTTCAAGAGGAAGACGGGCTGATAGTAGTGTTACTATCTAAAAGCTCGATTTGTCCAAAAAGGTTTTTGACAAGTTCAAGGTGTTGACTACAATGAGATTTTTCAACCAAGCGATGCTTAAGTCTGTCCAATCATGTTAGCAATTGCCCAAATGAAATTTGGCAAATGGATGTAAAACTGCATTCCCTAATGGGTTTTCGGAGGAAGAGTTGTATATGATGCAAACCAGAAGGTTTTATCGATCCAAAGGAGCTAATAAAGTGTGCAAGCTCCAACATCCATCTATGGACTTGCAAGCATCCGGAAGAATATACGCTTTGATAAGTTGATCAAAGATATAGTTTATACAGACTTGCAAAGGAAGCCCTGTATTTACTAGAAAGTGAGGGAGCACTACAATATTTCGATAAGTATATTGAATGACATATTGTAGATCGGAAATAATGTAGAATTATTCCAAAGCATAAAGGAGTGTTTAAAAGGAGTTTTTCAAAGAAAGACCTCGTGAAGTTGCTTACATATTGAGCATTAAGATCTATAGAGATAGATCAAGACGCTTGATAAGTTTTTTCAATGAGTACATACCTTGACAAGATTTTGAAGTAGTTCAAAATGGAACAGTCAAAGAAAGAGTTCTTGCCTTGTTACAAAGTGTGAAATTGAGTAAGACTCAAAACCCGCCACGGGAAGATAGAAAGAGAATGAAAGTCATTCCCTATGCCTTGGCCATAGGTTCTATAAAGTATGAACATGGTGTACCGATCTATTGTATACCCTAATGAGTTTGGCAAGGAGGTACTAGTGATCTAGGAATAGATCATCGGACAGCGGTCAAAATTATCCTTAATGGAATAAGGAATGTTTCTCGATTATGGAAGTGATAAAAGGTTCGTTAAAAGGGTTACGCCGATGCAAGTTTTGACACCGATCCGGATGACTTTAAGTCTCGATCTAGATACATATTGAAAGTGGGAGCAATTAGCTAGAGTAGCTCCGCAGCATTGTAGACATAAAAAATTGCAAAATACATAACGGATCTGAATGTGAAAGACCCACTAAGATTCTCTCCAAGCAAAACATGATCACACCTAAGTACTTTTGGGTGTTAATCCATAGTGATGTGAACTAGATTACTAAATCTAGTAAACCTTTTGATGTTGGTCCACATGTGAACTATGGGTGTTTACATGATGATGTGAACTATCGATGTGAATCACATGGTGATGTGATCTAGATTATTGACTCTAGTGCAAGTGGGAGATAAGGAAATATGCCCTAGAGGCAATAATAAAGTTATTATTTATTTCCTTATTTCATGATAAATGTTTATTATTCATGCTAGAATTGTATTAACCGAAACATAATAATGTGTGAATACATAGACAAACAAGAGTGTCACTAGTATGCCTCTATTAGACTAGCTTGTTAATCAAAGATGGTTAAGTTTCCTAACCATAGACAAAGGAGTTGTCATTTGATTAACAAGGTCACATCATTAGTTGAATGATCTGATTGACATGACCCATTCCATTAGCTTAGCACCATCGCTTAGTATGTTGCTATTGCTTTTATCCATGACTTATACATGTTCCTATAACTATGAGATTATGCAACTCCCCAACGGAGGAACACTTTGGTACTACCAAAACAACGGAATCGGGTGATTATAAAGGAGTACTACAGGTGTCTCCAAAGGCGATGTTGGGTTGGCGATTTAGATTAGGATTTGTCACCCAATTGCTCTGGAGAGGTATCTCGGCCCCTCGGTAATGCACATCACTAAGCCTTGCAAGCATAACAACTAATGAGTTAGCGGAGATGATGTATTACGGAACGAGTAAAGAGACTTGCCGGTAACAGATTGAACTAGGTATTGATACCCACGATCGAATCTCCGGCAAGTAACATACCGATGACAAAGGGAACAACATATGTTGTTATGCGGTCCGACCGATAAAGATCTTCAGAGAATATGTAGGAACCAATATGGGCATCCAGGTTCCGCTTATTGGTTATTGACCGAGACGGTCTCGGTCATGTCTACATTGTTCTCGAACCGTAGGGTCCCACGCTTAAGGTTTCATGATTATATTATGAGTTTGTGTATTTTGATGTACCAAGGAGTTCGGAGTCCCGGATGTGATCACGGACATGACGAGGAGTCTCAAATGGTCGAGACGAAAGATTGATATATTGAAGCCTACATTTGACATCGGAAATGTTCCGAGTGAAATCGGAATTTATCGGAGTACCGGAGGTTACCGAACCCCCGGAACTATATGGGCCATAGTGGGCCTTGGTGGAAAGGAGAAAGGACCAGCCCTAGGTGGTCAAGGCCCCCTTCCCCTAGTCCTACTAGGACTAGGAAAGGTGGGCCGCCCTCTCTCTCTTTCCCTCCGTGAATCCTATTCCAACTAGGATTGAGGGGAATCCCCCGGAGGGAGGACTCCCCGCGCCTCCCTTGGCCGGCCGCCCCTCCCCCTTGGTCCTTTTATATAAAGGGGGGCACCCCAGAACACACAAGTTGATCCTTGAGATCGCCCTTAGCCGCAGCGCCCCCTCCACCATATTCCACTCTCACATACCGTAGGGAAGGCCCCGCCGGTAGAACATCAAGATCGCCACCACGCCGTGGCCGATGGAACTCTCTCTCCCCGGAGCTTTGCTGGATCGGAGCCCGAGGAGCGCCACCGAGCTGTACGGTGTCAAGAACCTGAGGCGCCGGAGTAACGGCGCTGGGATCGGTTGGATCCGGAGGAGAACGTACGCCTACTTTCACGCCAGATCGCTCGCCGGGTCACGAGGGAAGAAACACTCCCCTCTCGCTGCTATGCATCACCATGATCTTGGTAAAGGGAAATTTTTGAAATTACTACGCTCCCCAACACAATCACTTTGGGTTTGTAGGTGTTTGGGTTTGGTTTTCCTCACTTGATGATTTTCCCAAAGTCCTGGAGGATGGGATGCTCTCAATTGACAAGTGTCAGCTCGGAGCAGCCAACCAAGTGGTTGTAGGGGGCGGCCATTTATAGCCTAGGGAGCAGCCCGACATAATAAGACATAAATGCCCTTCAATGATATGACCGGGTGGATAAGATATTTTGGGACAAATCCCAGAGCACATCAATGGTCGGAAATTTGAGGTTTAAATTCCGAGGGCTATCATGTTTCATCGTAGGCAATCCAAGACTGGCAATTTAACTCCTCGGGAATAAATTCTCAAAGAACTGTAAGAACTTCGCCTTCATCAAGAAATTTGACTGAACTGTATGAGATTTCCAATGGCCTCACTCAAAGGGATTGGTAGGTGTAGGATTTTGAGTTGAGCATCACATTGAATTTTTCCTTTGTATTTCTCACCCTTTAACAGACGGTGTTTTATGACTCAAGAAAGAGAAAACGAAACTGCAAAACAAAAGTCTTCACGCTTCATGTTCCTCAAATGAATACCAAGTCTTCAAGGTCACACCAATTTCTTCACTTTCAAAGTCTTCAAAAGTCTTCGAATACCAAAGTCTTCAACAAGAACTTCATTTTAGGGGTCATTTCTCGTAAATATCAAACTCCTCATAGACTTATAGACCTGTGTACACTCATAAACGATTAGACCCTTAACCTATAAGTCTCCAATACACCAAAATCACCAAGGGGCACTAGATGCACTTACATTTGTTATAAAGATTTTGGTATTTTTTATAAAGAGGATGACATTTTTATTATAAGAGTATGTCATTTTTTAATAAAGAGGATCACTTTTTATTATTATAAGAGGTTTTCATTCATTATAATACCATGCATTTATTTATTATAATTGGATGGCATTTTTTTATTATAAGAAGGATGCCATTTTACAAGAGGATGGCATTGTTATTATAAGAAGATGCCTTTTTTATCATGGCATTTTTATAAATCTGACATACATGTTTTATATATAATGGCATTTTTCCTTTTTTGTGTGTACTAGCTGTTACACATAAAAATCTGTGAGATGTGATAGTTTATTTTCTTATTCTGTCATTTTTTTCTATGTAATGGGCTGCTCGGCCTAGTAAAATATATAGATCATAAATGGCAGTTGGGCCTCTTTCATCATCTTGTGTTATTTTATTTTATTTTCTTTTTTGAATAAAGGGACATGCGTTTCATTCATCAATAGTACTCAGCTTTTGTTCATTCATTAATTCAGCCTTGATAATGTACAACATATCCTGGAGGAATTGTTAGATTCCACAAGCTACCTCCAAATTCCATCTCCTATCATCGATCCATGCATTCCACCGTAAATTCCTCATCTAAATTATACGTACTAACAACCCACTCACCATTTTTCACATTCGGGGATGGCTATACCAAGATACTGGATCATGCTTACTTCACGGTAATTTGTCATATACATGGCGACACGTACAATATGCTACGAAGTTTCCTTGAGAAACTCGCACATAGGGTAACAAAGCGTGGATGCTTTAAGTGTGGCTTTTATACACAACTTTGGATCAGTATCAACAAACACGCCAATGCCTGCA
>JAHIAM010001957.1:0-69924 GCA_021605205.1 Aegilops longissima | reverse complement strand
ACCATCGCTAATGTATTGTCTATTTCTTCACATTGTATTGAGGGCTAAGGATAAAGAGACAAGTTTATAATAGTAAGCATAGTATGACATCATTCATATCACAAAACAACCGAGAATGCATAAACAGGCAATTGTAATTGTGTGGGCAAGTCCAGACGGAACTAGATTACGGGTCAAGATCAAAGGAACATCACCCTCCCTTTAAACCTTGTAAGGTAATGATACGCTAAGACAATTGTGTATAAAATTGAAAAGAGTAATAGACATTGGCTGCAAACCATGCGTTCAAGGCACAAAGTAAGTAGTAGAAAGGCATGAGGATTAAGGACTTACAAAGGGCTTTGACTGTAGTCATGCCCTTCTTCTTCCTTTGTAAGGATTTCCAAATTTGGTCGGTACTTTTGGTCCTTATGGGCTTTCCTCCATTTAAACAAGTCAATATAGATCTGATAATATGGTAAAAAAAGAGTGAAACAAAGGCAATTAAAGAGCCTCAGTGTGCAATATAGCTACGAGATCCCGGGAATTTCACTTTAGACGGTTGGCCTTGTTCTTTGAAAGTTCACCACAAGAAGATAGATTTGTGGCACATGCGCCAATAGGACTTCAACATGTGATCCGATCAATATATAATGTACCGAATTGGATCGACCAAGTTTAACAAGGCCCTCCTTTCATCCGATATATTTTCCATCGAGATGTTTGGGAAAGTTCACTGTTAGCCTTGCCTTCAAAGTGAGTTTTCCTCGTTATACCGACATCGCCGCAGAAAGCATTTGAAAACATGGGTGCAAGCTTGTCCGTTGCATCATCTTGGCTATCCAACTTGAACCTCATCTGGAAAATTATGGGAGTCTCATTATCAAGAACCTAGAAAGTATGGGAAGCAAGACGATATTACTAGTTTCCATACATAACCATACTTACGATAAATGGTCGAGGAAGGTGTTGAACTGGTTTCGCTTTTGTCATTCCTCATAATCCATGTTGGGAGGATAACATGACACCTAACGGCAACCGCTGCCTCCGAACTAACTTCACTCAGCATCACGTGGCCTTTTTAAACCTACCTCCGGATCTCCATTCTTCCTCCTCTAGATTTAGTTAACCTATCGAGCATTATCCCTGATGTTTGTTTTCTTGGCCTAGGTGCTAGTCCAACAACAAACATAGGAAGTGTTAGTGTACATCAAACCAGACTACATATAAAGAAGCATGCAATCAAATTTGACTCCAAAGAACTACCTTCTTTGTTGAAGCTCCAAGGTTCATCCGATATTGCCAACTCGCCTTGTGTCAAGAGTGCTTGGGAAGTAGTGTCGTAAGGGAGCTTGGGAACGTGTTTATTTCGCTTGACGGGTAGTCGTACCGGTAGTACTGTGGTAGGTGTTGCAAGAACTAGGGTTGTCTTTGTTTGGTGGGCTATTTGTTTCTTTTTTTGCAGCTCGTAGCATGGGATGGTTTGTAGAATTTTCCGCCGACTTTCACCTTCTATTGCACCATCGCAAGCAGAATCGCAGGATTCATCCGCTTTCATTCCCCGCCATTCTCTGTTTCTTCTTTTTCCTGCCATGTTAAGTCAAGTCGACAAGAAAACGAATAAAATTTAGTTCTTCGAACAAATTGATGCGGATGGCATTTAATAAAACTTTGATGTTAGACAACCACATTAGGAGGATGTAATATGTATGAAAACAGGACGGAAGAGATAACCGTAACTATGATGTTAAGAAGAAGACATTTCACCAAATTAAAGCAATGCAATGGAAGGTAGACACCATATGAAAGATGCTACAAATATCGCTTCCCCGTTAATGTTGTCTCAAAGATAAATGGCTTTTAAACAAATGGAAGCAAGAAATAAAATATGCAAGATGCAAACAACATCACACTACCATGTTAGAGGTCTTCGTCATTAGTGCCATTGCATATTCACAAGCAATTGCACCCGAGGGTTCCATTGCGCAGGGCCTACATTGCAGAAGTGCTGACATTCTGCTCAAAATACATTGAAACAGCTGATCAGCTTAGCAAAGAGGTGGGTGAAGACAATCCTGGCTCAATGTTTTCATTATTCTGCTCGAAAGTTAGGGAAGAGTCGACAAGAGGACAAACCTAAAGATTTGGACAAAATGGTTTGGTATGTGTTGAATAACTGTCCCGAGATACTACCTTATATCAAGTAAGTGCAAATGCAGCTTATACATCGTAATCTACTAAACTTGCAGACATTCTTATATATTTAGATGTTTGACGCGATCACTATGTTGTGCAGCATCTACAAAGAGGAGTTATCGCCGCAAAATCCAAGAAACATTGACAAACCGGTTATGGCAGGATTTATAAATGGTTCAAGAACCATGTAAGCTTTTGAAGCACAATCGCCGTTTTTTAATATATTGAGTACATAAGATGATCAGCTTGTCTATTTTCTAACCATAGGTTAAGAAGATGCGGAGGACAGGCATGATGATGCCCTTTACTCACTAGCAATGGGTCCCGATACTGGTAAGACATTATGAATCTTATGTTGTTGGAGATGTGCGCCACAACACCCTTTGCACGAGACGAAGGCAGAAGACACAAAAGGCCATCATGAGCACGGATACGTATGACAAAGAGACAACTGAAATGTATGCTAACATAATGTACATTGTTCTGGGTGATATCTCCGGGCCGAGGATCATCGTGTGTGGTTCTGTTGTAGCCGCATTGGTATAACCTGTTTTCCGTGATCGCAAAACCCGAGCTGATGATTATTTCAAATCCATCAATGTCAAGGCGCGTATCGCATCAACGAGCCTTTTATTTTGGCAAATCAAGCAACATGATATTTTTCTTTGAAGACACATTTGCACGTAGCGATGATCGGAGAGTATTGCAAAGGTTTGAGCAGAGGAATTCGTTAATGAAGTTGCACAACAAGATGATGCTTACACCGCCCGATGTACAAGATAACACAGATGTTCCTAATATCTTTGAGAACCATCACGCCAATGACGCCGCAAAAAGATCGCCGTGTTGTGGACATACAAGAGTTGATCAAGAAGAAGCCAACGCTCGAGGACGTTGAGGACGAAGAAGAAGATGACACCGTGGGGAATTACGATTCAGACCGATACACATGGCGAAGATGTTGACGCCGTCATGGATGATGATTACATTGCTTTTGTCGATTTGCTCGCCGAAGACGCTTTTTATCTACTATGTGAAATTGTGTTTGCTATGACAACTCAAACCGATGAACATGTTGTTTAGTATTTTGTCGTGAGAACATCACTTGTTATGTATGCTGATTTGTGTTTGGTGATTGTATGACAACTAAAACATGATGACATTGTTGTTTAGTTGTACTCATATTTGGCTGTGAAACTTGAATTTGATGACATAGTTTGCTGTTGGACTGCAATTTGCTCGACGCCTTCGAATGAGAACAAAGCTGACCGATTGTATTCTCTATCTATTTTATTTATATGAGCAAAGGGGATACCCCTGATTTCAAGTAATAGAAATCATTAGATGTTCACAACACTACGCCCAGCCTGCTACATGTGTTTCATTCATTACTAGTTTCAGCAAAGTGCTCATGTCAGAATCGAATACATCACGAAGTGCTACATACATCGCAAATAAAGAGACAATCATCCTACAAAGCACATCGATTTTGCCCATTATCTTCAAGCTCTTTTCATCTCCTCATTGTTGTCAAGGCTGCTCAGTACGTTGCTTGGCCATGATCGAGGAACTGCCTTTAACCTTCTGCTCGTGATCTTCCTCTTCCGCTGCTCCTTCAGCCATTTGTCCAACACCCCAACCTGCTGGTATTGGGATTCCTGCTAACCAAATAATCAGCGAGTTGCATTCCCCACATCAGCAACTTCCCGTAAATACAAATCACACGAATCTTCCCTTTTCTCGCACTAATCAAATTGGAAGATCATCAACCAAACTATTAAAAAATCAGCAACCGAAAGCGCAGAACAACACTTAAACATATTATTACCCCATGATTCGGCATTTGTAGAAGACTCGCCAGGGTTGCGGATTGTGGTTGAGACACGGATGACTCTGCGTGATTTGCAGCAGTGGCACCACACCAACGTGGTTGCGATGAGCAATCGGGCGCGGCGCGCGGCATGGGGTGTGATGAGACCCACAGCGATGGTATGGTGGCGACTTGCACATATTCGTTGTTGCTCGTCAAGAGCGTGGACGAGCAGCCGCCGGACATGGTTGCGCGGCGAGCTTCTCGATGCTAGGCAGGAGTAGAGAAGAGGAGAAGCGAACGTTGATATGTCATTTATTACTTGCAGAGTAGCATAGCACCATATATAGTCATAGTCTAGGTTTGGATTCAACCAGCTACTGTGAGCACGCCTTTCTTTTTTTCTAAAACTCGCAACGCCTCTTTATCGTACACTAGCTTGTTCTCAGACGCCTTCCCAAGTCTTTGATTTTCTTCCTTTATGAGGAAGGAAGGAGGACAAAATTGAGAGTTCCTCGACTCAACTCAAGACCTCTCTTGCTGAAAACAAGGGTGCTAGTCACTTATGTGGCGAAATTCCTCGTGAGGAGGACGGCGATTTAACGATTTTCCTCGCAGTTTTCTTCCTATATAAAAAGTATGCTACTTGGTGTCCGCTTAGAAAAACGACAGCAACTCTTGACTGCTCGATTGACATTCAACGTCGTCGCTTTCTTCGCCTCTTCTTCCGAGCCGCAAAGCCAAACCAGCCGCCGGACTGGCCGCTTCCCGCCTCACGCTGGTCAGATCTTCCTGCCCTGCCTGCTCCCTGGCCCGAGGCCTCACCATCGCCCTCGCCTTCGCTGCTGGCGGCCGCTTCCTGTTGTCAACATGGTCAACAACCGAGAGGAATAAGGAGATGACTGCATGGTGAGGATGACAAGAGGGACCCAGCAGCGCATGCAGTAATTTTGTTTTTTCGGACGGAGAAGGGTATCAATCGGTTGTAAGGGACCGGGTCTGCCTAGCCTGGCTTTTATTTCATATGTTTAGCACATGACCAGCCCAGTTTGTTTTTTTTTCCTTTCAAAAATGGCTAGCCAGCTATTTTGTTTTTTGCGTATAACCAACATAGGCCTACTTGTTTTTCACTACCGGGCCGGAAATCTTTCAAGACGAGGAGGGATGCATTTTGCCCGTAAAATGGGCTATAAGTAATAAGAAATGGGCTATAAGTAATAAGAATGGGCTATAAGTAATAATAAATGGCTATAAGTAATAATAAAATACAATGAAAAATACAAACAGCAATTAGTTCCAAATACTTTTTTTTTCGATTTTGATATTTTAAATTTCATTGTTTTTAAAGCGGTAAAATTTCATTGAATTTAAATTAAGGTATATTTAGATTTAAAATTAATTTGAATCCCTAGAAATTTCGGCTGATGTCGTTTGGGACAGATTTGAGGCTGACTTGTGGGTCTACTAGGTTGACGGTACTTTGGCTTTGTCAACTTAGTCCACAAACGATTCTAGTAGCAAGGACTGCTGGATGTTAATCCAACGGCCGGTTGCTTCTTCAATATCCGATCTTCTTGCTCCAAATTACCAAACCAGCCCTGGGACCGCTCGCCCCGCCTCCCGCGGGCTCTAGGCTGCCACACGTGCCGCACCGCCCCACCCTACTTCATTGCTGGCCGTGCCATTCCTCTACTCACCCACACCTCCTCGTTATTTTCCGCGACGGCAGCCGGACCAAGAACCTCAGACCCCAACCGCTGGGCAACCATTGCGAAGTCTCCCCCGGCTCGTCGTTCCTTCCTAGGCCTCGCCGCCCACCGCCATGGTGCTCTCGGCGCGCCTGGTCAACGTGGTCAACGAACGACATCCATCGCCATGGACTATACGCGAAAATAATGATTCCTCCACCGACACCGGGACCCACCGAAGGGCCTCTTTATTTCTGAAAAAAACGCCTCTACCGACATGTCGGACCCACTAGCTATATCTTCGCACGCAAGGAAGTGCCTCCTTATTACGCACAAAAATGAATACCCACCCTGCTAGATGGGACCCACCATAGTGGAGGATGATTAGGGCCAACTAAGTTGACGGGACGAGGGCTTTGTCAACTTAGTCAATATGAACGATTCTAGCTCCAAAGGACCGTGACGATGTCCATCCAACGGCCATAGTGCTTCTTCAACCTCTGGTCTTCTTGCTCCAGCTTACCAAAGCAGCGCCGGTCGTGCCGCTGCGTTCTCGCTCGTGGTCGGGCTGTGATGCCGGAGGCCTCACCGCCCCTACTACTCCCACCGCTGGCCCAGGTATCCTCTACTCACCCACACCCCTTATTCTCAGGCGACGCAGCCTCACGCCGCAGCCAACCAAAGGAACCTCGATCTTTCTCCGCTGGCTACCATCACATCTTTCCCCTGCTCGCTGCCGTCCCCTTCCTAGGCTCGCCTGTCACCTGCACTACCGCCTCGGTGCTCTCGGCGCGGCGTGTCAACATGGTCAACGATCGACTTCCATCGAAGAGTATCAGACGCGGAGAGGCTGACAACTGGGTCCAGCGCCGCAAGGAAGTGCCTCCTTATTACGCGCAAAATAATTATTCCTCCACCGACAACAGGGACCGACGGGCCACCTTATTTCGCGAAAAAAACGTTTCCCCGATCATTGGGACCCACCGGACGGGCCAGCGATTTCGTGAAAACGCCTCGCTATCAATACCGACCCACCGAAGTGCCTCCTTATTACGCACAAAAATGAATACTCCCTTGTTAGCTGGGACCCACCATGGTGGGAGGCTGACTTAGGGCCTACTAAGTTGATCGACGGGGCCTTTGTCAACTTTAGTCAATATGAACGATTCTAGCTCCAAAGGATCTGACGATGTCCATCCAACGGCCGAGTGCTTCTTCAACCGTCTTCTTTGCTCAAATTACCAGCAAAGCGCCGTCGTGTTGCATGCTCTCGCCCTGTGGTCGGGTCAGGCGTTGCTGGAGGCCTCACCGCTTACTATTTCCCACCGCTGGCCAGGCCTCGCGGCGACGGCAGCCTCACACCGCAGCCGAACCAAGGAACCTCAGATCCTCTCCGCTGGCTTCCACGCCGTTTTCTCCGGCTCCCCTGCCGCCCCTTCCTAGGCCTCGCTGGCCGCCCACCGCCTGGTGCTCTCGCGCAATGTGGTCAATATGGTCAAGGAACGACTTCCATCGGACGTGGAACGGAGAGGTCGATAGCCGGGTCCACGCCGCAGCAAGGAAGTGCCTCCTATTACACGGAAAATAATGATTCCTCCACCGATACCGACCCACCGGACGGGCCACCGATTTCGCGAAAAAAACGCTTCCGATCGCCGGGACCCACCAGCTACATCTTCGCACGCAGGAAGCGTCCGCAAAAACAAAACGATTCGCCGATCGCCGACCCACCAGCTACATCTTCGCACGCAAGGAAGTGCTCACGCCGGGACCCACCTGATCAAGCGCACGAAGCGCTGTTCATTCGGGTCGCGAACATGTACGCACATATCGGGTCGATGAGGCGCCAGACGTGTCGATGTAGAGGCGCCGCACGCGGTCATAGTAGAGGCGACGCAGTATGTACATGCACGCATAGCGCGCAGGGTGCAAGAAAGAAAATACGCCACGCACGCACATACGGGCAGGGTCTCAACGCCTACCGCGACAGCACATGGCTGGGCGGAACGGAGAAACATCGCCGCCGCTGTAGTTCATGGGGAGCCAATCTGGGTCGGAACGGAAATGCGGGTCGTGTTCATCGGGAGGGCTTGGACGGAACAGCGATGGAACGAGGTCAGCGTACGCGACAACGGAGGAAACGGCCTTTGTGTTCGACCGCCATGTTCAAACGGGTCCGATCGGAGGGGCTCCGCGATCGAAAACGGAGGAAACGGACTTCTACGATCAAACGGGGTCCCGTTGATCGAGGGAGGTGGCGCATCAAAACGGAGGAAACGGACTCTCCACGGTCGAAACGGGGTCCCGTTGATCGGGAGGGTGTGGCGCACCGCAAAACGGACTAAACGGACTTGTGTTGAGCGCCATGGTCTAAACGGGGGAGGTGTACGCATCGCAAACGGACTCCACGGATATCGTTCATCTCCACCGCCGACCTCCTCCAGCTCCACGGCTACCGCCGACTTCCTCCAGCCTCCACCGCTGGCTACTCCACCGCCATCGCTCAACCACCCTCCACGGGCACCCTCCACCATCCACTGCTCATCCAGCCTCCACACCATGGGGTCCTGTTCAACCACCCTCCACGGCACCCTCCACCGCTTCATCGCTCATCCAGCCTCCACACCACGGGTTCCTGTTCATCCAGAGGCAACGCCACCGCCAATCGCTCATCCACCCCCTAACGCCACTAGCAAAGCAGAGCGGGCGAATCGCCCATCGGGTTCGCCATCACCATCGATCGCGCTGGTTCGTGAACGCAGAGCTCGCGCAGGCAATCGCCAGTTCGCTAGAGACCAAACGCCGGGTTCATTTAGAGCCAACGCCGCACACACGCTGCCGCACGCAAGAGAGAAATGCGACGCCTCCGCCCTGCACCTCCCACCGTAACTGCAACTCCCCAAATTTTCCTCCCTCGCTTCTACCACGGTTTTTTCCGTCATGGACGCCCAAAGAATGTCATGCCTCCGCCCGCCCAAGACGAAAAGCCCATTTTCTGTCATGTTTTTTGTCATAGAAGAGCCCACCACATCTATGATGATACCGGTTTTGTCACAATTATCGCCATAGAAGTGTCATATGTATGATAGAAAAAATTCTCGCCCAAAATGTCACGGATGTCTTTTTTTTTGTAGTGATTTCATTGAATCGAGATATTTCATTTGTTTGATTCTGCTTTTGAGTGGGTCAACTATTTGACATATAGTAAATCGCTAGCAACGAGCATATTTAAAAACACATTACCCCAGCATCATCCTCCATCTAAAAAGTGGCAAGCTAATATTTCAAAATTTGATTTGAATTTAATTTGGTAAGGTAGACGGGATGCTCATTCTCCCAAATTTTGAATCTAACTGTTAAATATCCTTCGTCAGATGAAATTACCGAGCAAATAAATGGGAGACGCAATTACCGCCCTATGTGGGACACGTGATCAATTGGCCTGCTGTACATCGAGGGTAGGTTCAGAATTTCATCCAAGAGCGCCTTTCCTCGGTCCGAATGACATGTGCCGAATAATTCATAAACCATGGTCGGCAAACACACCTCCTCGCCAATTAGCTCAAGGCCACTATTTCAAAACACGCCTCGCTCAAATCGATCACAAGACACTACATTTCAAAACACGCCTCCTCGCCTCAAATCGGCCGCCCACTATTTGGGAGAAGCAGAGTTACTCTACTATCCTCACCTCAAGACATGTACTCCAAGCCAAGAAGCCTAAAGGAAGGGGTAGAATCAGAACTCCCCTCACATTTCACAAAAAGGCCCGCAAACATGGTTCCACCTCCAATTCCCACCCCCCATTCATACCTCAGGCGCCAAATCACCTTTCCCCTGAATTCCCTTCTCCCGAAACAAACCTCGCCAAATTTCCTCCATGCCGCCGCCCCCACCGCATTCATCTATAGCCGCCTCCCTAATGCCGAGACGCTGTCCATTTGCGCCCTGGACTGGGTCGTGCCTCTTTACTCCAAGGTCGGAGCTGCCTCGACGACGGGCCGGAACCACCGGTGACATTCACCCCGCTGTTGTTCAAGGCGCCGAGTGGTTCATCTCTTGATCCGGCCCGTAGTCCCGTACCGCTTCCCTGTAGCAGTTGACTGTCACGACATCAAGAGCCTCGCCACCGGTCGCCATCAAGAACTTGCTCACCGACCTCAAGAGTGGACCTGTCACTTATGCCGCCAGATAGGTCGCACCTCATCTCAAATCACTTTATTTAGGCGCCATTGTCTGAATTTTATTCACAATCGACTAATGGGAAGCAGACTCGAGGCGGCGAGCTCCTAGGCTGTCGGTTGAATTTAAGGGTAAAGGCTGTTAAACGCGCGCTAGATGGCTATCTTAGAGTTGCATGGTTGAAGGTACTTCCGCCACGGATCTGGATGACGGGAGTCTTTGTGGATTGGCTTGGGTGGCTAAACCACGGGCAAGGCGCTATGGGGATGAGCGGGTTTTGGCCGGGCCACTTGATGGTGGAGGTAGGCTGCTTCTTCCGCTGGTCGCTGGCTCTCGAGAAGATTCAATAACAATGGTCAGCCGGGAGGCACAAGATGGCCATCAAGTCATCCCGCCGTGAGATCGGATAAAGACTAAAATAAAATAAAATCGCAGGACCTCTAATTTAGTCTTCAACAATGACGTGGTGACCACTCGCACTTTGTCTGTTGATCTCTTTAGTGTATTTCTTCAGATCAAAGAGATGTGACGTCTTAACATTATACATTATCCGCATCTTCAGCCACACCGTCTTTCTAACTCACCACAAGCTTGCTCCAACAAGGGAAGCATACACCGTAAGGGAGCTATAGTCCCCACTCAACAGCTTCCTCATCGAATGCGCTGCGTCTTACATGGACAGCCACAACAACCGGAGGGCTATCGCATAAGTCAAAGACATGATGCTCACCCTATGGATGGCGTGCTGACAGGTTGTACCCTCATCTTACTTGTGTGCAACATTTATGGCTTTGTTATTCATCTAAGCATGGAAAATAGATTATCACATTTCACTATATATTCATGCTGATCTCTTACGGGTCTTATCTAGAGTTAACGTTGTTCCATAGTTCAGCTAAGATACTTGTTCTTTAGGTAACATTGTTCCATAATTATCATCCATCAGCCCAATGCTATCCTACAGTTGGTGATTATAGTATTATACCACTTCTAGTTACCTATGTTGTTCATTAATACTTTGTGTGCCATCTAGTTAATCTTGAGTACAAATGATACATATTGTGTAGCTTTCATATGTGTTCTCCCTTTAGTTTTTGAGACTCATGCTGTCGCTAGTTAACCCTAGCCCCACTATATTTATGCCGCCTCCTATAGGCACTCATTACATAAATCTAACTACTAGTTGTCTTCCATGCATGTTTTATATAATTGCATACATTCGATATATCCACAAGAACCTCACTTGAGCAATGTAAAGGCCAATAACTTGATGTCAATGATACCCAATATGATGGAACATGTAAAGGCGCTTCACAAGACTTGCGTAAAGATGTTGAATCCTCTTCACCCCACAATGTCTCTTGCTCTAACTTGGCCCATGTGATATGGGTACAACATGCATATAATGCCTCGAGTGTATCTACTCGCTGTAATGCCATGTGCTTAGCATGCCGATCATGCATGTAAATATGGCATGCCTTCCTGTTTTCAAGACTCTATTCCATTCATGATAACATGTTTTCAAATTCAAGTACTTTCATTCTACTCTATCGCAATGCCATCCGCTTAATTTGGACATCATGTTTCAATATCTTACGCATTGTTATTCATCGCGATGTACCTAATCCGCCTGCCATACCATGTTTTTTTACATTGAAGTGTTGTTCTAGTGCTCTGCTGTAATGCCATCTTAGTTTCCAACCATACACATGTATGTTGCCTTAGTTTTTCTATAATGATTCCGCTAGCATACAATTTTACATTCAACTAGTTTTTATCATGGCTGTCCTCGTCAGTATCCCTAGCTCTTACACCATACTCCCTCCGTCTGGATTACATGTTGCTCGAAATGGATAAAAAGGATGTATCTAGAACCGAAATACGCCTTAGACCCATCCATTTTTTTTCTTGATGGAGGGAATATATGTCAATAT
Organism: Aegilops longissima; assembly: GCA_021605205.1. Classification (NCBI taxonomy): domain Eukaryota; kingdom Viridiplantae; phylum Streptophyta; class Magnoliopsida; order Poales; family Poaceae; genus Aegilops; species Aegilops longissima. The sequence continues at coordinate 58,135 of JAHIAM010001957.1, read as the reverse complement.
GTCATGCCTTTCTATTCTTCAAGACCTATTCCATCTCTCTCTGTAGCATGTTTTATAATTGAAGCACCATTCTTCTATACAAGGCATGCAAGGGGAAGATTTACTATGTTAGAATCTGAAGGGTTACAAACCAGGTCTTTGCAAAAGATCCAAATGCAAGGAGGTAATAAACCAACTCTAGTTTTCATAGATACCGCTCCATCACGTAGAAACCCAACTCCCACCTGATAATAAGGTATTCCAAAGCACAAAGAACTAGTCCGTCTAATCCAGCAAAAATATGTCAACTCCATTCTAAGAAGCGCAGTATATCCTCGCATCATGAAATTTTATAGCATGCTGATCATATTTTCTACATGTTTCTTACCCATCTCTTTAGAAAATAAGCTTAACAGACAGAAGAATTTCTGCACGGTATCGCTCCTGTGGAGGAAAGATTCTTGCAGGAATTTTCTGTACTCCAATGCAGATGTAAGTACCTATTGTATATCACTATATTTTTACATCAGCATGTATTTTGTTAATCGGCGTGAATCCAACCTTTATCCTGACCAAATTTAGTTGTAGCAAAATGTATGATTAAAGGCCACAATGTTGATTTTTTAAGGAAAACTGTTCTGTAGTTTTGCATCTCGAGCTGCATGAGTGTACTATCTCATATTAGTGGGTTTGATTACTTTGGTTCTCGCATTGGGTTTTCATTGTTTTTTTTACAGTGTTGTCTTATCGATCTCCCTAGCTCTTACATCATACTCTGCCGGATTTCGGTCTCGCAGACCCTTGGAGGTTCAATGATCGGGTGCGCGTTAGAGATCTGAACCCCCACCGCCTCGCACCTCGCCAATCGCTGGGACCCAAACTACTAAAATGTAACAGCACAAGACATTTAGATTTATACTTAGTTCGGCCACCATTGTGGTGTAATACTCCTACTCTAGTGTGTGGTGTGGTGGATTTCTCTTGGGCTGATGTGGAACAATACAAGGAAGAACAGCCTCATGAGGGTCTATTCTTGTTGGGTGTGATGAACTCGCTAGGTGGTGTCAGCAAAGGTTCTAGCTAATGCTTCATGAGGGTTCGGATACTCTGGCGGATCGCCTCTTGTCTCCCTAGATGCTAGATCCCTCTACTATGGTGGCTAGCTCGCTTATATAGGCTAAGGCCCCAGGCCTCTTCCCAAATATTGAGCGGAAGGGCGCCAACAATCGGCCATTTTGAAGGGGAACAAAGGGTACACTTATCCTCGACCAAAGTTGGGTCCCCGCCCGCACAAAGGCTCGTGATGACGCTCGCTTGGGCTCCACGATTCCTTCCAGCCGCTGGGCTGGTCTTGGTCTTGTTGCACCAAACGGATGCCTTTGCTTGATGCCTCTCGCCGCGCTTGCCCTTTGCACCAAAGAGGAAAGGAGGACATCATGCTGGCGCCTCGATCGGGCGCCTTTGGTCGCCATGGCTATGGCCATGGGCACCTCGAGGTACCCTGCCTTGAACTCCTCCTCCTCATGAGCCAGCCCACGAGGCTGCACCTCGAGAAGCTCCTCGTCCGCCTCATGAGGCTTGGCCTCTCGCGAGGGTCTTGAGCATGCTGATGAAGATGGGCTGTCCTCTCCTTGAGCCACGCCAGGCCGCAGCAAGTCTGGGACCCCATCTCGAACGCCGACAAGAGCCCCTGGCCCACGGCGCGCCTCAACTTGGCCGAGCAGAGGCGAAGGAAAGGGTGGGCTGTCGGGCCCTAACAGCCTGCATGCCTTGGGCGCCAAGGTGTGTTGATTGACGCAGGCGCCTCAAGAACTGTAGGGGTTGATAGAGCGGCATCTTCTTTGCCTCCTTCACTTTCTCCAGCTTGCTGCTCGGGATCCCTTCTTGCGCTTCTCTCTCTTCCAAGACCTTCAGATCCAGTCCACAGGCTTCTAGCCAATATGGCGCCGCCAAGCTCGCCGAGCTTGGTACTCTCCCGCCTTTGACCTGCTAAATGTGTCAGGCGAGGCTCACTGCAAGCGCCGGTTGGCGGAGGCGAGGCGCCAATGGAACGGGTGGTGTTCAAGGTCCTTACCGGAGGGTCAGGGAGTACCTTCACCTGCTCTTCGTGAGCGATTGCTGGTCCTGGTGCCTCCTTTCTCGAAGTTCTTCTTCTCCGCCCTCCGTCACTACAACATTCAAGCTCGACCTCCATCCCAACTCCGTCCTTCTTCCGGGCGATTCGCCTACTATTGTGAGGCCCATGTTAGTGAAGCCCTCGTGGCCTTGTGCCACTATTCCCTCCGAATCCTCCTGTGGTTCAACACAGGCTGAAGCTTGTCAGATATGGCGGAGCCATCGCCATTTCAAACCCTGGGAAGCGGATTGAGGGCTTCAAGGTGGGTCTTTGGATGCTGGGCGATCCACCCGGTTGATCCTGCCCACGGCGCCCCGAGTCTCAGCGATCGGTCGTCCCGAGTGGAGCTCGATCCCTCGGCGGTTGGTGCCGGAGAAGATGGACGAGATCTGGCCGGGCCAACCGGGCGGGCGGCGGTTGGCCGCGCGCCGCCGCCGAGGGAGTTCCCCGAGATCAATCGGCTCCGCTCGCAAGATTGCCTGGCGGGAGGCCTCACTGAGTCCTGCGGGTTCCTGGGTCGCCAGCGAGATCTCGCGACGGCCTCCAGCCCTGGTTGGGGGCGATGTGGCGAGATCGGAGGGCAACCCCGCCGCTTCTTTGTTCCTTCCCGAGGATGGAGCCAAGCAAGGTGGAGGAAGAGAGCGGAGAGGGGTTGATTTGGGGCGGAGTCAAGGGGCCTCCTCGCGTGCAGGTCCCGTGATTCTCCGCCTCCTGCAGTGACGACGACGAGGATGAGGATGAGCGGAGGCGTAGCCTGCCTCGATCCCGGAAGGACTGACTGGGCTGGTCTCGCGGGTCCGCCTGCCCCTGGGCGATCCGCAGACGCCTCCTGCTCCCGGCCCTTGAAGCTGATCCCCGCAATGGCTCTCGGGGCTTCTGCGCATGGCCGGAGGTTGCTCGAGTCCACCAACACGACCAGAAGTGCCCGTGATCCGCCTTGACTATTGTCTCGCCGACGATCTGATGTCCATGTCCTTCGGCCAGCCGGCGCCTGCGGCGAAGATCTAAAGGGGGCTCCCGAGGCCCCATCCGCGGGCGTGTGCCTCCGCCTCAAAAAGAAGGTGATCCTGGCGCCAGGCCTCTCCTGCCCAAAGGCCCTCGCGAGGCTCGGCTAAGCCCGGCTGGGCTGGCTCAACCCCTTGACCTGCATTTACCCCGAGGTGCCCTTGCTTGGCGCCGCCTCCACTGCTGTCGGGCGCCATGGCCCTGCCTGGCGCTGGTCACACACCGCCTTCTCCTCCTACTCCACCGACCGCTGTTCAATGTTGTTCTCGATCGCGCCAGCCACTGACTGGCCGCGGCAGATCTTTCGGCGCCGACCCCGCCCCGATGGCCGCGCTTGAGCTGGTCGCCGGATTCGCCCGGCGTTTCGATTCGGGCGGCGCTGGTCAGTGCCTCGGATGGGTTATGGCGAGGAGAAGGTGCTGTCTCAGGAGGCGAAGATTGCCCGCGATGCTGCCCTGGGGAGGCAGCTAGCATCCAAGGTCGGCGAGACGCCGGAGAGCGAGCTAAAGGGCCTGCAGAACCAGCTTGCCGAGGGAGGCCCGCCCGGGCCAGAGCAGGAGGAAAGCATGAAGGCTCGCGAGGCAGCCAAGGACCGGGAGGCTGTTCAAGAAGCGCCACTGCCTAGGCGCTACTGGAGCAGGAGCCGGAGGCGAGGAAGGTCGAATGACAACAAGGCGCTGGTTCTTGCCAAGATCGCGTGGCTTTCACAGATATGGAGGTGAAGGCTCCCACCTTGCCGAGGGAGTTTATGATAGTGGCTCTGAGAGCCCATCGCCGGGCGCAGACGACGGCCCCGCCAAGCTGCTTCCCTTCTGGTTCGCGCTTCAAGATGTCGCTTGTCTTGGCCCACTACCGAGGCCGAGGCGCGGTCTTGTCTTCGCACCGACGCTGGTCCTCACCCACGCCTACCTTTCACGATCCCAGCGCCGACCGACAGCTCACTGGAGCCAGCAGCGGCGAAAGCAGCCTGGCCGCCGAGGTGTGAAGGGTCGCATGAGGCTCGCAGAAGTTCCGCCTTTAGCACCAAGCCAAGCGAGGCGCCGCCGGCTGCCCAGCTGCAGAGTTTAACCCACTCGCCGCTGCTCCACCGCCGACAAGTGACTCCGCCAGGCTCATGCCCGCTTTTAATTCCTCACATGTATCATGCCTCGGGAGGCGCGAACTTGCATTTGGTATTGCGATAACAGTGTGGACTGTAATATTTGCTATTGAATTTTGAACTTTATGCTCCTACTTGCTTATGTTCTACGCAGAGCCTGCCTCAAGATACCTCAAGAAATTGCTAGCCCCTAATCGAAACCAAGACGGGACCAAGGAGTGAGGGCGTGACAAGTTAGGCTTTCAGTCAAGTGCTGCTCAGAGTCCCCTTGGCGCATTTAACAGCAAGTAGGGAGGTGAGACGCCGGATCTACTGTTTACGCTCCTGTAGAGTCTGCCTCACAGATACCTCAACCGCCATTAGCCTTTCTAACTAAGGGTGAGGGCTACGTGACCAGTTAGGTTCTGAGTCGCGATGCTCAGGAGTCCCTCGACGCCAAACGACATTCTGCATCTTGGCTCCTCCGGGAGTGACGCAGTGATGAACCAGGCCCAGGGGCCCGGTGGGTGGCGCAAGGCCCAAGCGTGACCAGCAGTAGCCCCTGCCCAGCCTCAAGGGCGCCCGAGGGGAGGCGCTAGACGAGGCTTTACATCCAGCTCGGGCCTCGAGGTTGATGCGACCCGAGGCCACCTCAGCTTGTTTATCACCAGCGCTGAGTATAGCGCTCGGACAGCGTGACGGCATAGCCGCCTCGGAAGTATCATCACCATGCGGAGCATGGTGCTTCCATCGAACGTGGAGGGGGGCCCGGAGGAGCCCCTGGGCGATACAGCTTCACTCGACACGTGGCTGGCACGGTAGGGCTGGACGAGGGTCCGGGCACCCGTGAGCCAAATGGGACTCACGGGCCCTACTCTTAAGGCGGGTTACGCCTGCCGGGCCTTATCTTCGAAAGTGTGTTCTGCAATTTTTGGCCGGATGCTCACGCTTCGGTCCTGCAATCGGGTTAGTTCAACCGTCACCGGTGCAAGCCAGTCGCGATGCCATGGACAAGACCAGAGGGCAGGGCTGAGAGCCAGGAATGTCGCGATGCCCTGCACCCCCCCTTTAACGCGCAAGCCAGTTAGATGACTAAACTCTACGCCCCGGTCCTGCCTCGCTGGTTCAAATTACGCTGGCAAGCCAGGTCGCGATGCCATGGACAAGACCGAGGGTGAGGGCCGGAGAGCCGGTAGGAGCCTCGAGTCGCGATGCTCGTGCACCCCCTTTAACGCTGCAAGCCGGTCGATGCAGAACTTACGCCCGGTCCGAAGCGCTCGGCTGGTTCAGCCGCCGCGTTGTACGCGCATGGACAAGACCGAGGGTGAGGGCCCAGAGCCGTAGAGCCTGAAGCGGCGATGCTCAGTGCACCCCTTTAACGCGCAAGCCGGGTCGATGCAAGAATTTCCACGCCCTCGGTCCGCTCCTTGCTGGTTCACCGTCACGGGCAAGCCAGGTCGCATGCGCCACGGACAAGACCAGAGGGTGAGGGCCGAGAGCCGGTAGGAGCTCGAGTCGCGATGCTCAGCACCCCCCTTTAACGCTGCAAGTCGGGTCGTGATGACGTAAACTTACGCCCTCGGGTCTCCGCTCGGCTGGTTCCACCACATGGCAAGTCAGTCACGGCATGGACAAGACCAGAGGGTGAGGGTTGAGAGCCCTTGGAGCCCCGAGTCGCATGCCTGTGCACCCCCCCTTTAACGCAGGTAAGATTCCGCCACCAGAAAAGGCACCAAATAACAAGAATGGTGGAACGAGAGCATAATCTCAAGGAAAACGCAAGAGGATACATGCCGCTGGACAGCCCGAGCGGCTTGGGGATGATGCAATTTTAGGCACCCCAATGATAAGCTAATGACATGAAATAAAAGGGATACGTACGCACGGACGCACTCCACGCTCCGGGAATAATGCAGCCCCGGCGCCCCAGCCGGAAATAAAACTTAAAGATGTCACCCGTGATGTTGGGGAGAAGGTGTTGGTAGCAGACTGTGGGCTGTGGGAGCCGACCACGAGCCCCTGTGCCCTGGGGCCTTCGAGGATCCGGGCGCCGCGGCTCGCGAGCCATCTCCATCTCCGCTGCTGTGGCTGTGGCGCTCACCTCTTGAGCCTGTGATGGCCTCATGAGATGCAAAAGGCAAAGAACCGTTTTGGCAGTCTGGGGCATGCGCTGTAGCTATGGGCGGGCCTCGCAACATCCCACTCATGAGGGGCCGAGGCGCTTGAGACGCTGCCTGGTTGAGCCCTGGTATGTCGACGAGACGATAGCCCACCATCCTCGCTCGGATGGGGGCCACACAGGTGGCGCGGCTGCCCTCATGACCCGACTTTCAGGGGAGTCCCTAATGGCCTTGCCGATTTAACTCCCCGAGGGTTCAGCCTTCTCCCCTTTTCCTCGCTGCAGGGAACGTGCTTCAAACACGCCTCCACGCAGTGGAGCTAGACCCGAGGGTTCCATTGCGCAGGGCCTACATTGCAGAAGTGCTGACATTCTGCTCAAAATACATTGAAACAGCTGATCAGCTTAGCAAAGAGGTGGGTGAAGACAATCCTGGCTCAATGTTTTCATTATTCTGCTCGAAAGTTAGGGAAGAGTCGACAAGAGGACAAACCTAAAGATTTGGACAAAATGGTTTGGTATGTGTTGAATAACTGTCCCGAGATACTACCTTATATCAAGTAAGTGCAAATGCAGCTTATACATCGTAATCTACTAAACTTGCAGACATTCTTATATATTTAGATGTTTGACGCGATCACTATGTTGTGCAGCATCTACAAAGAGGAGTTATCGCCGCAAAATCCAAGAAACATTGACAAACCGGTTATGGCAGGATTTATAAATGGTTCAAGAACCATGTAAGCTTTTGAAGCACAATCGCCGTTTTTTAATATATTGAGTACATAAGATGATCAGCTTGTCTATTTTCTAACCATAGGTTAAGAAGATGCGGAGGACAGGCATGATGATGCCCTTTACTCACTAGCAATGGGTCCCGATACTGGTAAGACATTATGAATCTTATGTTGTTGGAGATGTGCGCCACAACACCCTTTGCACGAGACGAAGGCAGAAGACACAAAAGGCCATCATGAGCACGGATACGTATGACAAAGAGACAACTGAAATGTATGCTAACATAATGTACATTGTTCTGGGTGATATCTCCGGGCCGAGGATCATCGTGTGTGGTTCTGTTGTAGCCGCATTGGTATAACCTGTTTTCCGTGATCGCAAAACCCGAGCTGATGATTATTTCAAATCCATCAATGTCAAGGCGCGTATCGCATCAACGAGCCTTTTATTTTGGCAAATCAAGCAACATGATATTTTTCTTTGAAGACACATTTGCACGTAGCGATGATCGGAGAGTATTGCAAAGGTTTGAGCAGAGGAATTCGTTAATGAAGTTGCACAACAAGATGATGCTTACACCGCCCGATGTACAAGATAACACAGATGTTCCTAATATCTTTGAGAACCATCACGCCAATGACGCCGCAAAAAGATCGCCGTGTTGTGGACATACAAGAGTTGATCAAGAAGAAGCCAACGCTCGAGGACGTTGAGGACGAAGAAGAAGATGACACCGTGGGGAATTACGATTCAGACCGATACACATGGCGAAGATGTTGACGCCGTCATGGATGATGATTACATTGCTTTTGTCGATTTGCTCGCCGAAGACGCTTTTTATCTACTATGTGAAATTGTGTTTGCTATGACAACTCAAACCGATGAACATGTTGTTTAGTATTTTGTCGTGAGAACATCACTTGTTATGTATGCTGATTTGTGTTTGGTGATTGTATGACAACTAAAACATGATGACATTGTTGTTTAGTTGTACTCATATTTGGCTGTGAAACTTGAATTTGATGACATAGTTTGCTGTTGGACTGCAATTTGCTCGACGCCTTCGAATGAGAACAAAGCTGACCGATTGTATTCTCTATCTATTTTATTTATATGAGCAAAGGGGATACCCCTGATTTCAAGTAATAGAAATCATTAGATGTTCACAACACTACGCCCAGCCTGCTACATGTGTTTCATTCATTACTAGTTTCAGCAAAGTGCTCATGTCAGAATCGAATACATCACGAAGTGCTACATACATCGCAAATAAAGAGACAATCATCCTACAAAGCACATCGATTTTGCCCATTATCTTCAAGCTCTTTTCATCTCCTCATTGTTGTCAAGGCTGCTCAGTACGTTGCTTGGCCATGATCGAGGAACTGCCTTTAACCTTCTGCTCGTGATCTTCCTCTTCCGCTGCTCCTTCAGCCATTTGTCCAACACCCCAACCTGCTGGTATTGGGATTCCTGCTAACCAAATAATCAGCGAGTTGCATTCCCCACATCAGCAACTTCCCGTAAATACAAATCACACGAATCTTCCCTTTTCTCGCACTAATCAAATTGGAAGATCATCAACCAAACTATTAAAAAATCAGCAACCGAAAGCGCAGAACAACACTTAAACATATTATTACCCCATGATTCGGCATTTGTAGAAGACTCGCCAGGGTTGCGGATTGTGGTTGAGACACGGATGACTCTGCGTGATTTGCAGCAGTGGCACCACACCAACGTGGTTGCGATGAGCAATCGGGCGCGGCGCGCGGCATGGGGTGTGATGAGACCCACAGCGATGGTATGGTGGCGACTTGCACATATTCGTTGTTGCTCGTCAAGAGCGTGGACGAGCAGCCGCCGGACATGGTTGCGCGGCGAGCTTCTCGATGCTAGGCAGGAGTAGAGAAGAGGAGAAGCGAACGTTGATATGTCATTTATTACTTGCAGAGTAGCATAGCACCATATATAGTCATAGTCTAGGTTTGGATTCAACCAGCTACTGTGAGCACGCCTTTCTTTTTTTCTAAAACTCGCAACGCCTCTTTATCGTACACTAGCTTGTTCTCAGACGCCTTCCCAAGTCTTTGATTTTCTTCCTTTATGAGGAAGGAAGGAGGACAAAATTGAGAGTTCCTCGACTCAACTCAAGACCTCTCTTGCTGAAAACAAGGGTGCTAGTCACTTATGTGGCGAAATTCCTCGTGAGGAGGACGGCGATTTAACGATTTTCCTCGCAGTTTTCTTCCTATATAAAAAGTATGCTACTTGGTGTCCGCTTAGAAAAACGACAGCAACTCTTGACTGCTCGATTGACATTCAACGTCGTCGCTTTCTTCGCCTCTTCTTCCGAGCCGCAAAGCCAAACCAGCCGCCGGACTGGCCGCTTCCCGCCTCACGCTGGTCAGATCTTCCTGCCCTGCCTGCTCCCTGGCCCGAGGCCTCACCATCGCCCTCGCCTTCGCTGCTGGCGGCCGCTTCCTGTTGTCAACATGGTCAACAACCGAGAGGAATAAGGAGATGACTGCATGGTGAGGATGACAAGAGGGACCCAGCAGCGCATGCAGTAATTTTGTTTTTTCGGACGGAGAAGGGTATCAACTCAAAGGGACCTGCGGGGTCTGCCTAGCCTAGGCTTTTATTTCATATGTTTAGCATGACCAGCCAGCTTGTTTTTTTTCCTTTCTCAAAATGGCTAGCCAGCTATTTTGTTTTTGCGTATAACCAACATAGGCCTACTTGCTTTTTCACGCTCGGCAATGGAAATCTTTCAAGACGAGGAGGGATGCATTTTGCCCAGAAAATGGGCTATAAGTAATAAGAAATGGGCTATAAGTATAAGAAATGGGCTATAAGTAATAATAAATGGGCTATAAGTAATAATAATGGCTGTAAATGAAAAAATACGCAAACAGCAATTAGTTAAATCGTTTTCTTTCGATTTTGATATTTTAAATTTCATTGTTTTTAAAGCGGTAAAATTTCACTGAATTTAAATTACCATGTATATTTAGATTTAAAATTAATTTGGATCCTGCCGAAATTTCTGGCAGTATGCTGTATGCGCAACAGATTTGGAGGCTGACTTGTGGGTTCACTAGGTTGACGGTACTTTGGTTTTGTCAACTTAGTCCACAATCCATTCTAGTAAGCGTGACCGTTGGATGTTAATCCAACGGTCAAGTTGCTTCTTTCTTCAATATCTCGATCTTCTTGCTCCAGTACCTACCAAACCAGCTCCGTGGACTGTTCTCCCTGGCCTTGCGGTCAAGGTCAGGTTTCGCCGCATGTGCCGCACTTCCGCACCCTACTTCATTGCTGGCCGTGCCATTCTTCTACTCACCCACACCTCCTGTTATTTTCCCACTACGGCAGCTTAATTCAAGAAACCTCGTGATTCTCATCGTGGCTGGGCAACCATTGCCGAAGTCTTCCCTGCCCGTGTCGTTCCCTTCCTAGGCCTCGCCACACAGTTCAATCGCCATGGTGCTCTCGACGCAGCCTGGTCAACGTGGTCAACGAACCACATCCATCGGCCATGGACTATATCGCTAGAAATAATGATTCCTCCACCGACAGCTGGGACCCACCGAAGGGGTTTCTATATTCGCTAAAAAACGCTTCAATGACATGCCGGACCCACCAGCTATATTCGCACACGCAAGGAAGTGCCTCTTATTACATAAAAAAATGAATACCCATCTCGCTAGATGGGACCCACCATAGTGGGAGGATGACTTTTAGGGCCAACTAAGTCGACGGGGACGGAGGGCTTTGTCAACTTAGTCAATATGAACGATTCTAGCTCCAAGGACCGTGATGATGTCCATCCAACGGCCATAGTGCTTCTTCAACCTCCGTCTTCTTGTGTCCAAATCACTAAGGCAGCGCTGGTCAGGTCACATGCGGTTTCCTGCTCTCCGTGGGCTGGTCAGATGCCGCGAGGCCTCACCACCTCTACTACTCCCACTGCTGGCCTGTGGTATCCTCTCACTCACCCACACCCCTCGTTATTCTGCGGCGAGGCAGCCTCACGCAGCCGTCAACCAGTGAACCTCAGATTCTTCTCCGCTACTGGTTACCACTGTTGCATCTTTCCCCGCTTGGCGTCGTCTCTTCCTAGGCTCCTGCCGTCTCGCACCACCGCCCGGTGCTTTCGGGCGCCGGCGTGGTCAACATGGTCAACCCACCGACTTCCATCGGAAGTGCATCAGATGCGGAGAGGTCGATAGCTGGGTCAAAGTGCCGCAAGGAAGTGCCTCCTTATTACGCGCAAAATACTTATTATTCCTCCACCGACAGCATGGACCCACCGACGAGGCCACCTTATTTCACGAAAAAACATTTCCTCGACCGCTGGGACCCAACGGATTCGGCCAAGATTTCATGAAAAAACGCCTGCTCATACCGTCGCCTGGACCCACCGGAAGTGCCTGCTTATTACGCACAAAAATGAATACTCCCCTTGTTAGCTGGGACCCACCATGGTGGAGGCTGACTCAGGGCCTACATTGTTGATCGGGACGGGGCCTGGTTGTCAACTTTAGTCAATATGAACGATTCTAGCTCCAGGACCTGACGATGTCCATCCAACGGCAGAGTGCTTCTTCAACCTCGGGTCTCTTGCTCCAGCCGCCCAGCAGCCGCCGCGGTCGTGGCTGCATGCTCTCGCCTCCCGCGGGCTGGTGTGGCGCTGCCATGCCGGAGGCCTCACCGCCGCCATTATTCCACTGCCGGTGCAACGCCCTCATGGTAACGGCAGCACCACACTGCAAGCCAACCAGTTGAACCTCGTATTCTCTCCGCTGGCTTCCATCGCCTTTTCTCCGGGTTCTCGTCGTCCCCTTCCTAGGCTTTCGCTGGGCCGCCCACCGGCCGGTGTTTTCAGCAAGAAAGCGTGGTCGGGCTCAAGAAACGATTTCCATCTGACGTGGATCGTACGTGGAGAGGCCGACAGTTGGGTCCACGCCGCAAAGAAGGGAAGTGTCTCTTATTGCGAATGGAAAATAATGATTCCTCCACTGACAGCCGGGACCTCATTGACGGGCCACCGATTTCGCGAAAAAAACGCTTCCTAATCGCTGGGACCCACCATACATCTTCGCACGCAAGGAAGTGCGCCCGCAAAAAACAAAAACGATTACCTTCGCACCGCCGGGAATCCACCAGTTACATCTCAAGACGTGCGGGAAGTGCTCGATACCGGGACCCACCCGATCGGGTTAAAGACGAAGGGCATAAGTCATTCTGGTCGCGTAACATGTAATGACATACCGTCGGCCAGGAGGCGCGACGTCGATGTAGAGGCGCCGCACGTGTCATAGTAGAGGTGACGCACGTAGCATGTATACGTACGCATGGCGCCAGGGTGCAAGAAAGAACACCTGCCACGCACGCATACGTGCAGGGTCTCGAACGCTTACCGCGCATACGACATGGCTGGCTCGGAATGAACGAAACATCGCCGCCGCTGTGTTCGCGGGGAGCCAACCGCTGGCCAGAACGGAATGCGGGTCGGTTCATCGGGAGGGCTTGGACGGAACAAAGCGGAGGAAACGCAGGCCCGCCGCATCGCGCATAACGGAGGAAACGGCCAGTGTTCGACCGCCACGTTCAAACGGGTCTCGCTGATCGGGAGGGGCCGGCGCATCGCAAAACGGAGGAAACAAAATTCCCACGACCAAACGGGGGTCCTGTTGATCGGGAGGGGTGGCGACTTGAGGAACGGAGGAAACCACCTCCCACGGCCGTAAACGGGCGGTCCTCGTTGATCGAGAGGTGTAAGACACCGCAAAACGGACGAAACGGACTTGTGTTGGAGCGCCATGGTCTAAACTGTGGAGGTGTAGCGCATCACAAAAAACGACTCCACTGGATACTGCTCATCTCCACCACGACCTTCCTCCAGCCTCCACCTGCCACCGTCGACCTCCTCCAGCTTCCACCGCGCCGCTTACTCCACCGCCATCGCTCAACCACCCTCCACTGCACCCCTCCACCATCTAATGTTCATCCAGCCCTCCACACCATGGGGTCCCTGCTCAACCACCCCTCCACGGCCACCCTCCACCGGCTCACTGTTCATCCAAATTTCCACACCACGGGTTCTTGTTTCATCCAGCAGGGCCACGCCACCGGGCCACTCGCTCATCCACCCCCCGCAACGCTTATTTCAGCAGCTAAAGAGCGGCGAATCGCCCATCGGTTCTCGTTATCATGCCATCGATCGATCGTCACCAGAACGCGAGTAGCCTGCAAAGGCATCGCCAGTTCGCCAGAGACCCCAACGCCTTCGGTTCATTTAGGAGCCAACTTCGCACACACACGCTGCATTTAATGAGAGAATGCGCATCGCCTCCGCCTCTGACTCCTCCCATCGTGAACTGCAACTCCCCAAATTTTTCCTCCCCTCGCTTCTACCACGGTTTTTCCGTCATGGACGGCCCAAAGAATGCTCATGCAGCTGCGCTCCGCCCGCCCAAGACTAAAAGCCCATTTTCTGCCATGTTTTTTGTCATAGAAGTAGGAGCCTGCCACATCTATGATGATACCGGTTTTGTGCACAATTATCGCTATAGAAGTGTCATATGTATGATAGAAAAAATTGCTCGCCCAAAATGTCACGGATGTGTCTTTTTTTTGTAGTGATTTCATTGAATCGAGATATTTCATTTTGGGTTTGATTCCGCTGCTTTGAGTGGGTCAACTATTTGACATATAGTAAATCTGCTAGCAAACCAGCATTTAAAACACATTACCCCGAGCATCATCTCTCCATCTAAAAAGTGGCAAGCTAATATTTCAAAATTTGATTTGAATCGACTTGGTAAGGTAGACGTGATGCTCATTCTCCCAAATTTTGAACGAACTGTTAAATATCCTCTCTGGTCGATGAAATTCGCCCGAAAAAATAAATGGGAGACGTGAACTATCATTCCAAGTGGACATCGACCACTGGGCTCATAGCATCGGTGGTAGGTTCAGAATCATCCAAGAGCGCCTTTCTCCTCGGGCCGAAATGACACATGCCGATACAATTCACAAACCATGGTCGCAAAACACACTTCATCGCCTCAACTAGCTCAAGGCCCCATTATTTCAAAACACGCCTCCTCGCCACAAATCGATCAAGCAGACACTACATTTCCTCAAAACACGCCTCCTCGCCCAAATCGCCCTCTCACACTATTTGGGGAGAAGCAGAGTTATTCTACTATCCCCTCACCTCAGTGACACGCACTCCAAGCCAAGAAGCTTTTCCAAAGGAAGGGGTAGAACTGTGAATTCCCCTCACATTTCACACAAATGCGTCCGCGAAACATGGTTCCACTCCCCTCCCACCCCACCCCCCATTCATACCTCGTGGGCGCCCAAATCACCTTCTCCCCGGAATTTTTCTCCTTGTTACGCCAAACCTCAGCTCCTCCTCCATGCCGCCCCCACTGCACCAATTTCATAGCCGCCTCCTCCCTAATGCCGGAGACGCCGTCCATTTGCGGCCCTGCAATCGGGTCTGTGTGCCTCTTTACTCCGCGGTCATTGGAGCTGCCTCGACGACGCCGCTACAGGAACCAGATCGAGCGACATCACCCCTGACGTTGTTCAAGGCGCCGGAGTGGCTCCAACTTCGGATCCGGCTGTAGTCCCGCTGCCGCTTCCCGAGTGTAGCCGATCGTCACGACATCGTTGTTTCCTCTCGCGGCCGCCATCGCGCAACCGCCAGCCGGGCTCACCGACCCGGCAGCTGGATTCTGCCTACTTCGGCATGCCGCCAGAGCAGTCGCACCTCATCTCAAATCACTTTATTTAGGGCGCCATTGTTCGAATTTTTATTCGGGCCAATCGATTCCTAATGGGAAGCAGCACCCTCGAGGCGGCGTAGCTCCTAGGGCTGTCGGTTGGCTGGTGTCTAACGAAGGGTGCGCAGGTCTTAAGTTCGCAAGGAGAAGCGCTTTAGATGGCTATCTTAGAGTTGCATGGGTTGAAGGTACTTCCGCCGCCGGATCTGGATGACGGGAGTCTTTGTGGATTGGCCCGGGTGGCGCACACCACCTATGGCGGTGGGGCGGGAGCGGGTTTTGGCCGCCACTTGATGGTGGAGGCAGGCTGCTCTTCCGCTGGTCGCTGCCTCTTCGAGAAGATTCCCTAACAATGTCACCGGGAGGCACAAGACGCCATCAAGTCATCCGCCGAGATCTGACAAAGACTAAAATAAAATAAAATCGTGTGACCCCAATTTAGTCTTCAACAATGACGCAGTGACTACTCTCGCATCTTTGCCGTTGATCTCTTAGTGTATTTCTTCAGATCAAAGAGATGTGACGTTTTAACATTATGCATTATCTCCATCTTCAGCCACACCGCCTTCTAACTCACCACAGCTGCTCCAACAAGGGAAGCATACACCGTAAGGGAGCTATAGTCCCCACTCACAGCTTCCTGCATCGAATGCGCGGTTCTGATATGGACAGCCACAACAACCGGAGGGCCATCGACAAGTCAAGACATGATGCTCAGCCCTATGGATGGCGCACCGATAGGTTGTACCTCATCTTACTTGTGTGCAACATTTATGGCTTTGTTATTCATCTAAGCATGGAAAATATATTATCACATTTCACTATATATTCATGCTGATCTCTTTACGGTCTTATTCAGAGTTAACGTTGTTCCATAGTTCAGCTAAGATACTTGTTCTTAGGTAACGTTGTTCCATAGTTATCATCCATCAGCCAATGCTATCCCGCAGTCGGTGATTATAGTATTATACCACTTCTAGTTACCTATGTTGTTCATTAATACTTTGTGTGCCATCTAGTTAATCTTGAGTACAAATGATACATATTGTGTAGCTTTCATATGTGTTCTCCTTTAGTTTTTGAGACCTGTTGTCGCTAGTTAACCCCTATCCTACTATTTATGCCGCCTCCTATAGGCACTCATTACATAAATCTAACTACTAGTTGTCTTCCATGCATGTCGATATAGTTGCACACACCGATATATCCACAAGAACCTCACTGAGCAATGTAAAGGCCAATAACTTGATGTCAATGATACCCAATATGATGGAACATGTAAAGGCGCTTCACAAGACTTGCGTAAAGATGTTGAATCCTCTTCACCCCACAATGTTCTTGTTCTAACTTGGCCCATGATATGGGTACAACATGCATATAATGCCCCGAGTGTATCTACATCTGCTGTAATGCCATGTGCTTAGCATGCCGATCATGCATGTAAATATGGCATGCCTTCCTGTTTCAAGACTCTATTCCATTCATGATAACATGTTTTCAAATTCAAGTACTTTCATTCTACTCTATCGCAATGCCATCTGCTTAATTTGGACATCATGCTTCCAATATCTTACGCATTGTTATTCATCAGCATGTACTTCATCCTGTCGCTATACCATGTTTTTTACATTGAAGTGTTGTTCTAGTGCTCTGCAGTAATGCCATCTTAGTTTCCCTCCCATACACATGTATGTTGCCTTAGTTTTTTCTATACGATTCCGCTAGCATACAATTTTACATTCAACTAGTTTTTTTATCGCTGTTGTCCCGTCAGTATCCCTAGCTCTTACACCATACTCCCTCCGTCCGGATTACATGTTGTTGTAAATGGATAAAAAGGATGTATCTAGAACTGAAAATACGCCTAGACCCATCCATTTTTTTCGGATGGAGGAATATATGTCAATATGTCATGCCTTTCATTCTTCAAGACTTATTCCATCTCTCTGTAGCATGTTTTATAATTGAAGCACGCATTCTTCTATACAAGGCATGCAAGGGAAGACGACTATGTTAGAATCAAGGGTTACAAACCACAGTCTTTGCAAAAGATCCAAATGCAAGGAGGTAATAAACCAACTCTAGTTTTCATAGATACTGCCCATCACAAGAGAAACCCAACTCCTACCGATAATAAGCAGTATTCCAGTACAAAGAACTAGTCCGCTCCAATCCAGCAAAAATATGTCAACTCCATTCTAAGAAGCGCAGTATATCCTTGCATCATGAAATTTTATAGCATGCCGATCATATTTTCTACATGTTTTTACCCATCTCTTTAGAAAATAAGCTTATCAGATAGAAGAATTTCTCATGACTGTATCGCTCTGGAGGAAAGATTCTTGCAGGAATTCTCTATGCTCCAATGCAGATGTAAGTACCTATTGTATATCACTATATTTTTACATCAGCATGTATTTTGTTAATCGGGCGTGAATCCAACCTTTATCTCACCAAATTTAGTTGTAGCAAAATGTATGATTAAAGGCCACAATGTTGATTTTTTAAGGAAAACTGCCTCGGTAGTTTTGCATCCCTGAGTTGCATGAGTGTACTATCTCATATTAGTGGGTTTGATTACTTTGGTTCGCATTGGTCTTCACTGCTTTTTACTGTGTTGTCCTATCGCATCCCTAGCTCTACATCATACTCGGTCGGATTTCGGGTTCCGCAGACCCTTGAGGTTCGAACACCGGGTGCGCGAGAGATCCAACCTCCACCGCCTCGCACCTCGCCGAATCGGCTGGGACTCTAAACTACTAAATGTAACAAAGACAAGAGACACGAGATTTATACTAGTTCGGGCCACCATTGTGGTGTAATACCCTACACTAGTGTGTGGTGTGGTGGATTTCTCTGGGCTGATGAGGAATAATACAAGGAAGAACAGCCTCATGAGGGTCTATTCTTGTTGGGTGATGATGAACTCGCTAGGTGGTGTTCAGCTGTCTAGCTAATCGGCTTCTTGATGAGGGTTCGATATCCGGGCGGATCTTCTTTGTCTCCCTCTAGATGCTAGATCCTCTACTATGGTGGCTAGCTCATTATATAGGCTAAGGCCCTAGGCCTCTTCCCAAATATTGAGCGGAAGGGCGCCAACAATCGCCATTTTGAAGGGGAACAGCGGGTACACTTATCCTCGACCAAAGTTGGTCCTCGGCCGCCAAAGGCTCGTGATGACGCCGCTTGGGCTCCACGATGACTCTTCCAGCCGCTATTGGTCTTGGTCTTGCAGCACCAAACGGATGCCTTTGCTTGATGCTCTCGCCGCGCTTTGCTCCTTTTGCACCAAAGAGGAAAGGAGGACATCATGGGCTGGCGCCTCGACCGGCGCCTTGGTCGCTTATGGTTTAAGGCCATGGGCACCTCATGAGGTACCCCGCCTTGAACTCCTCCGGCCCTCATGAGCCAGCCTAATTAGGCGCAAGCTCCCGAGGAAGCTCCTTGTCAGTCGGGCCATGAGGCTTGGCTCTCGCGAGGGTCTTGAGCTTATGCTGATGAAGATGGGCTGTCCTGGCCTCCTTGAGCCACGCCACAGCCGCAGCAGGCAAGTCCGGGGACCCCCATTCCTGTAACGTCCCATGAGCCCCCTGGCCTGCACGCTCAACTTGGCCGAAAGCAGAGGCGAAGGAAAGGTTAAGCGTCATGGGCTCCTAACAGCCTGCGGGCCTTGGGCGCCAAGTGGTGGTTGATTGACGTAGCGCTCAGAATCAACTGGGCAGGGTTGATAGAGCGGCATCTTCTTTGCTCTCCTTCACTTTCTCCAGCTTGTCTGCTCAGATCCCCTTCTGGCGCCTCCTCTTTCCAAGACCTTCAGATCCAGTCCCATCACGGCGTCCCAGCCAACATGGCGCCGCCAAGCTCCCGCCGAGCTTGGTACTCTCCCGCCTTGGACCCGCCAAATGTGTCAGGCGCGCTCGCCTGGTGCGCCAAGTTGGCGGAGGCGAAGGGCGCCATGGAACGGTGGTGTTCAAGGCCGCCTCGCCGCTTTGGAGGGTCAGGGGAGTACTTTCACCCGCTTCTTCGAGAGCCACTCATTGCTGGTCCGGGTGCCTCCTTTCGAAGTTCTTCTTCTTCCGCCCTCTGGCTACTACAACATTCAAGCTCAGACCTCCATCCCAACTCCGTTCTTCAAGCGACATCTTCGCTTACCATTGTGGGAGGTGTGGCCCATGTTAGTGAAGCCTCGCGGTCTTTTGCTGCGCCATACTTCCCTCCGAATCCTCCAGTGGTTCCGCCACAGGCGCGAAGCTTTGTCGATATGGCGGAGCTTATCAGCCACTTTAAACCCCTGGAAGCGGATTGAGGGCTTCAAGGTGGGTCTTTGGATGCTGGGCGATCCACCCGGTTGATCCTGCCCACGGCGCCCCGAGTCTCAGCGATCGGTCGTCCCGAGTGGAGCTCGATCCCTCGGCGGTTGGTGCCGGAGAAGATGGACGAGATCTGGCCGGGCCAACCGGGCGGGCGGCGGTTGGCCGCGCGCCGCCGCCGAGGGAGTTCCCCGAGATCAATCGGCTCCGCTCGCAAGATTGCCTGGCGGGAGGCCTCACTGAGTCCTGCGGGTTCCTGGGTCGCCAGCGAGATCTCGCGACGGCCTCCAGCCCTGGTTGGGGGCGATGTGGCGAGATCGGAGGGCAACCCCGCCGCTTCTTTGTTCCTTCCCGAGGATGGAGCCAAGCAAGGTGGAGGAAGAGAGCGGAGAGGGGTTGATTTGGGGCGGAGTCAAGGGGCCTCCTCGCGTGCAGGTCCCGTGATTCTCCGCCTCCTGCAGTGACGACGACGAGGATGAGGATGAGCGGAGGCGTAGCCTGCCTCGATCCCGGAAGGACTGACTGGGCTGGTCTCGCGGGTCCGCCTGCCCCTGGGCGATCCGCAGACGCCTCCTGCTCCCGGCCCTTGAAGCTGATCCCCGCAATGGCTCTCGGGGCTTCTGCGCATGGCCGGAGGTTGCTCGAGTCCACCAACACGACCAGAAGTGCCCGTGATCCGCCTTGACTATTGTCTCGCCGACGATCTGATGTCCATGTCCTTCGGCCAGCCGGCGCCTGCGGCGAAGATCTAAAGGGGGCTCCCGAGGCCCCATCCGCGGGCGTGTGCCTCCGCCTCAAAAAGAAGGTGATCCTGGCGCCAGGCCTCTCCTGCCCAAAGGCCCTCGCGAGGCTCGGCTAAGCCCGGCTGGGCTGGCTCAACCCCTTGACCTGCATTTACCCCGAGGTGCCCTTGCTTGGCGCCGCCTCCACTGCTGTCGGGCGCCATGGCCCTGCCTGGCGCTGGTCACACACCGCCTTCTCCTCCTACTCCACCGACCGCTGTTCAATGTTGTTCTCGATCGCGCCAGCCACTGACTGGCCGCGGCAGATCTTTCGGCGCCGACCCCGCCCCGATGGCCGCGCTTGAGCTGGTCGCCGGATTCGCCCGGCGTTTCGATTCGGGCGGCGCTGGTCAGTGCCTCGGATGGGTTATGGCGAGGAGAAGGTGCTGTCTCAGGAGGCGAAGATTGCCCGCGATGCTGCCCTGGGGAGGCAGCTAGCATCCAAGGTCGGCGAGACGCCGGAGAGCGAGCTAAAGGGCCTGCAGAACCAGCTTGCCGAGGGAGGCCCGCCCGGGCCAGAGCAGGAGGAAAGCATGAAGGCTCGCGAGGCAGCCAAGGACCGGGAGGCTGTTCAAGAAGCGCCACTGCCTAGGCGCTACTGGAGCAGGAGCCGGAGGCGAGGAAGGTCGAATGACAACAAGGCGCTGGTTCTTGCCAAGATCGCGTGGCTTTCACAGATATGGAGGTGAAGGCTCCCACCTTGCCGAGGGAGTTTATGATAGTGGCTCTGAGAGCCCATCGCCGGGCGCAGACGACGGCCCCGCCAAGCTGCTTCCCTTCTGGTTCGCGCTTCAAGATGTCGCTTGTCTTGGCCCACTACCGAGGCCGAGGCGCGGTCTTGTCTTCGCACCGACGCTGGTCCTCACCCACGCCTACCTTTCACGATCCCAGCGCCGACCGACAGCTCACTGGAGCCAGCAGCGGCGAAAGCAGCCTGGCCGCCGAGGTGTGAAGGGTCGCATGAGGCTCGCAGAAGTTCCGCCTTTAGCACCAAGCCAAGCGAGGCGCCGCCGGCTGCCCAGCTGCAGAGTTTAACCCACTCGCCGCTGCTCCACCGCCGACAAGTGACTCCGCCAGGCTCATGCCCGCTTTTAATTCCTCACATGTATCATGCCTCGGGAGGCGCGAACTTGCATTTGGTATTGCGATAACAGTGTGGACTGTAATATTTGCTATTGAATTTTGAACTTTATGCTCCTACTTGCTTATGTTCTACGCAGAGCCTGCCTCAAGATACCTCAAGAAATTGCTAGCCCCTAATCGAAACCAAGACGGGACCAAGGAGTGAGGGCGTGACAAGTTAGGCTTTCAGTCAAGTGCTGCTCAGAGTCCCCTTGGCGCATTTAACAGCAAGTAGGGAGGTGAGACGCCGGATCTACTGTTTACGCTCCTGTAGAGTCTGCCTCACAGATACCTCAACCGCCATTAGCCTTTCTAACTAAGGGTGAGGGCTACGTGACCAGTTAGGTTCTGAGTCGCGATGCTCAGGAGTCCCTCGACGCCAAACGACATTCTGCATCTTGGCTCCTCCGGGAGTGACGCAGTGATGAACCAGGCCCAGGGGCCCGGTGGGTGGCGCAAGGCCCAAGCGTGACCAGCAGTAGCCCCTGCCCAGCCTCAAGGGCGCCCGAGGGGAGGCGCTAGACGAGGCTTTACATCCAGCTCGGGCCTCGAGGTTGATGCGACCCGAGGCCACCTCAGCTTGTTTATCACCAGCGCTGAGTATAGCGCTCGGACAGCGTGACGGCATAGCCGCCTCGGAAGTATCATCACCATGCGGAGCATGGTGCTTCCATCGAACGTGGAGGGGGGCCCGGAGGAGCCCCTGGGCGATACAGCTTCACTCGACACGTGGCTGGCACGGTAGGGCTGGACGAGGGTCCGGGCACCCGTGAGCCAAATGGGACTCACGGGCCCTACTCTTAAGGCGGGTTACGCCTGCCGGGCCTTATCTTCGAAAGTGTGTTCTGCAATTTTTGGCCGGATGCTCACGCTTCGGTCCTGCAATCGGGTTAGTTCAACCGTCACCGGTGCAAGCCAGTCGCGATGCCATGGACAAGACCAGAGGGCAGGGCTGAGAGCCAGGAATGTCGCGATGCCCTGCACCCCCCCTTTAACGCGCAAGCCAGTTAGATGACTAAACTCTACGCCCCGGTCCTGCCTCGCTGGTTCAAATTACGCTGGCAAGCCAGGTCGCGATGCCATGGACAAGACCGAGGGTGAGGGCCGGAGAGCCGGTAGGAGCCTCGAGTCGCGATGCTCGTGCACCCCCTTTAACGCTGCAAGCCGGTCGATGCAGAACTTACGCCCGGTCCGAAGCGCTCGGCTGGTTCAGCCGCCGCGTTGTACGCGCATGGACAAGACCGAGGGTGAGGGCCCAGAGCCGTAGAGCCTGAAGCGGCGATGCTCAGTGCATTTAACGCATTTTCCTCGCAGTTTTCTTCCTATATATAAAAAGTATGCTACTTGTGTCCGCTTAGAAAAAACGATTGTGCCAACTCTGACTGCTCGATTGACATTCAACGCCCGTGGCTGCTTTCTTCGCCTCTTCTCGAGCCAAAGCCAAACCAGCTGGGCCGGCCTGGCTGGCTTCTTGCCGCCTCCCACTGGCCGTTGGTCAGGATCTTCCCTGCCCCTCGTCGCTCCTGGCCCGAGGCCTCACCATCGCCCTCCGCGTGACTTCACAAGGCCGCCGCTCCGTGTTGTCAACATGGTCAACAACCGAGAGGAATAAGGAGATGACTGTACATGGTGAGGATGACAAGAGACTCCAGCAGCGCAAGGCGCAGTAATTTTGTTTTTTCGGACGGAGAAAGGTATCAACTGGCTGTGCGGGACCTGTGGTCTGCCTAGCCTAGGCTTTTATTTCATATGTTTAGCACATGACCAGCCCAGCTTGTTTTTTTTCCTTTCAAAATGGCTAGCCAGCTATTTTGTTTTTGCGAATAACCAACATAGGCCTACTTGCTTTTCTACGCTCATGGGCCGGAAATCTTTCAAGACGAGGAGGGATGCATTTTGCCCAGAAAATGGGCTATAAGTAATAAGAAATGGGCTATAAGTAATAAGAAATGGGCTATAATGTAATAATAAATGGGCTATAAGTAATAATAAATGGCTGTAAATGAAAAAATACAAACAAAAAGCAATTAGTTCCCAAATACTGTTTTCTTCGATTTTGATATTTTAAATTTCATTGTTTTTAAGCGGTAAAATTTCATTGAATTTAAATTAAGGTATATTTAGATTTAAAATTAATTTGAATCCGCTAGAAATTTCGGGCCTGTATGCTGTTTGGGACAGATTTGAGGCTGACTTGTGGGTCTACTAGGTTGACGGTACTTTGGCTTTGTCAACTTAGTCCATTAACGATTCTATATCAAAGGACTGCTGGATGTTAATCCAACGGCCGTGGTTGCTTCTTCAATATCTGATCTTCTTGCTCCAAATTACCAAACCAGCTCCGTGGACTGCTCGCCCCCGCCTCCGGGCGGGTTGGTCAGGTGCCACACGTGCCGCACCGCCTTCACCCTACTTCATTGCTGGCCGTGCCATTCCTCTACTCACCCACACCTCCTGTTATTTTCCCGCGACGGCAGCCGGACCAAGAAACCTCAGATTCCTCCATCGCAAGGGCAACCATTGCCGAAGTCTTCTTCGCCTCGTTGTTCCCTTCCTAGGCCTCGCCGCCGTTCCACCGCCATGGTGCTCTCGACGCAGCCTGGTCAACGGGTCAACGAACGACATCCATCGGCCATGGACTATACGCAAAATAATGATTCTCCACCGACAGCTGGGACCCACCGAAGGGCCTCTTTATTTCGCTAAAAAACGCTTCATGGATGACATGTCGGACCCACTCAGCTTATATCTTCGCACGCAAGGAAGTGCCTTATTACGCGACAAAAATGAATACCCACCTCTGCTAGATGGGACCCACCATAGTGGGAGGATGACTTAGGGCCAACTAAGTTGACGGGGACGGAGGGCTTTGTCAACTTAGTCAATATGAACGATTCTAGCTCCAAAGGACTGTGACGATGTCCATCCAACGGCCATAGTGCTTCTTCAACCTCTCGGTCTTCTTGCTCCAGCTCACCAAAGCAGCGCCGTCGTGTCGCACAGGTTCCTGCCTCTCGTGGGTGGCTGTGATGCTGCGGAGGCCTCACCACCCCTACTACTCCCACCGCTGGCCTGTGGTATCCTCTACTCACCCACACCCCTCGTTATTCTCATGCGACGCAGCCTCACGCCGCAGAGCCGTAACCAAAGTTGAACCTCAGATTCTCCTCCGGCTGGCTACCACCGCATGCATCTTCCCTGCTCTGGCCGCCCCTTCCTAGGCCTCGCCGTCACTGCACCACCTGGTGCTTCAAGGCCAAGCGTGGTCAACATGGTCAACGAATCGACTTCCATCGGAAGAGCATCAGACGGGAGAGGTCTGATACCGGGTCCAGCGGCCGCAAGGAAGTGCCTCCTTATTACGCGAAAATAATTATTCCTCCACCGACAACAGGGACCCACCGGAGGGCCACCTTATTTCGCGAAAAAAACATTTCTCGATCGCTGGGACCCACCGGACGGGCCAGCGATTTCGTGAAAAAACGTCTCAAGGCCGTCACCGGACCCACCGAAGTGCCTCCTATTACGCACAAAAATGAATACCCCTTGTTAGCTGGGACCCACCATGGTGGGAGGCTGACTTAGGGCCTACTAAGTTGATCGACGGGGCCTTTGTCAACTTTAGTCAATATGAACGATTCTAGCTCCAAAGGACCGTGACGATGTCCATCGAACGGCCGAGTGCTTCTTCAACCTCTGGTCTTCTTGCTCCAGCCTACCAAAGCAGCGCCTGGTCGCGGTTGCATGCTCCTGCCCTGCGGGTCGGCGTTGTGCTGCCGCCGAGGCCTCACACGCTTCCACTATTCCCACCGCTGGCCAGCCCTCGCGCAACGGGCAGCCTCACACCGCAGCCAACCAGTGAACCTCAGACCCTTCTCTCCGCTGGCTTCCATCGCCGCTGTTTTCTCCGGTTCCTCCGTCGTCTCCCTTTCTAGGCCTCGCTGCCGCCCACCGCCGTGCTTCTCGGCGCAGCGTGGTCAATATGGTCAAGAAACGATTTCCATCGGACGGGATCGTGACGGAGAGGCCGATAGCCGGGTCCACGCCGCAGCAAGAAGAAGTGTTCCTTATTACACGGAAAATAATGATTCCTCCACCGACACCGGGACCCACCGGACGGGCCACCGATTTCGCGAAAAAAACGCTTCGACTGCCGGACCCACCAGTACATCTTCGCACGCAAGGAAGTGCGTCCGGCAAAAACAAAAACGATTCGCCGACCGGGACCCACCAGCTACATCTTCGCACGCAAGGGAAGTGCCCGGATACCGGGACCCACCCGATCAAGCGCACGAAGCGCGTCATTCTGGTCGCGAACATGTACGTACATACCGGTCGATGTAGAGGCGCCGCGACGTGTCGTCGAGATGTAGAGGCGCCGTGACGGTCATAGTAGAGGCACGCACGTAGCATGTACATGTACGCACAGCGCCGCGGGGTGCAAGAAAGAAAATACGCCACGACGCATATACGGGCAGGGTCTCAACGCCTACTCGCGATAATGCATACATGGCTGGGTCGGAACGGGAGAAACATCGCCGCCGCTGTGGTTCATGGGGAGCCAACCGGCTGGGTCGAACGGAATGCGGGTCGTGTTCATCGGGAGGGCTTGGACGGAACAGCGATGGAACGAGGCTCATGCGCATCGCACAACGGAGGAAACGCCTTGTGTTCGACCGCCATGTTCAAACGGGTCCCGCTGATCGGGAGGGGCCCGCGATCCGCAAAACGGAGGAAACAGACCTCCCACGATCAAACGGGGTCCCGCTGATCGAGGAGGTGTGGGCGACTAGAAACGGAGGAAACGGACCTCCCACGGTCGAAACGGGCGGTCCTGCTGATCGGGAGGGTGGCATACCGCAAAACGGACGAAACGGACTTGTGTTGGAGCGCCATGGTCTAAAACGGGGGGAGGTGTAGCGCATCGCAAAACGGGACTCCACGGATACCGTTCATCTCCACCGCCGACCTCCTCCAGCCTCCACGGGCCACCGTCGACCTCCTCCAGCCTCCACCGCCGCTTACTCCACCGGGCTATCGTTCAACCACCCCTCCACGGGCACCCCTCCACCATCTACTGCTCATCCAGCCTCCACACCATGGGGTCCTGCGTCAACCACCCTCCACGGCCACCCTCCACCGCTCATCGCTCATCCAGCCTCCACACCACGGGTTCTTGTTCATCCAGAGGCAACGCCACCGGGCCATCGCTCATCCACCCCCCTGCAACGCCACTAGCAGCAGAGCGGCGAATCGCCCATCGGGTTCAGCTTAACAGCCATCGATCGATCGCTGGTTCAAGAACGCAGAGTTCGCAAAGCAATCGCCAGTTCGCTAGACCCCAACGCCGGGGTTCATTTAGAGCCAACGCCGCACACACGCTGCACGTGAAAGAGAGAAATGCGCATCGCCTCCGCTTCTGCACCTCCCACCGTGAATCGCAACTCCCCAAATTTTTCCTCCCCCTCGCTTCTACCACGCGTTTTTCCGCCATGGACGGCCCAAAGAATGTCATGCAGCTCGCCTCCGCCCGCCCAAGACGAAAAGCCCATTTTCTGTCATGTTTTTTTGTCATAGAAGTAGGAGCCTGCCACATCTATGATGATACCGGGTTTTGTCACAATTATCGTCATAGAAGTGTCATATGTATGATAGAAAAAAAATTCGTTCGGCCCAAAATGTCACGGATGTGTCTTTTTTTGTAGTGATTTCATTGAATCGAGATATTTCATTTTGGGTTTGATTCCCGTTTTTGAGTGGGTCAACTATTTGACATATAGTAAATCGCTAGCAACGAGCATTTAAAAACACATTACTCCCGAGCATCATCTCTCCATCTAAAAAAAGTGGCAAGCTAATATTTCAAAATTTGATTTGAATCGACTTGGTAAGGTAGACGTGGATGCTCATTCTCCCAAATTTTGAACGAACTGTTAAATATCCTCTCCGATGAAATTCGCCCCAGCAAATAAATGGGAGACGCTAAATTACTCGCCCTATGTGGGACACGATCAATTGGCCCGCTGTACATCGAGGGTAGGTTCGTGAACTTCATCCAAGAGCGCCTTTCTCCTCGGGTCAAATGACATGTGCCGAATAATTCATAAACCATGGTCGGCAAAACACACCTCTCTCGCCTCGAATTAGCTCACTACCACTATTTCAAAACACGCCTCCTCGCCAAATCGATCAAAGACACTACATTTCAAAACACGCCTCCGCCTCAAATCGCCCGCCCACTATTTGGGGAGAAGCAGAGTTACTCTACTATCCTCGACCTCAAAGACATGTACCCAAGCCAAGAAGCCTAAAGGAAGGGGTAGAATCAGAATCCCTCACATTTCACACAAATGCGCCTGCAAAACATGGTTCCACTCCTCCCAATTCCCACCCCCCATTCATACCTCGTGGGCGCCAAATCACCTTCTCCCCTGAATCTCCCTTCTCCCGAGCCGCCAAACCTCAGCCTCCTCCATGCCGCCCCATCACCGCACTAATTTCATAGCCGCCTCCCTAATGCCGAGACGACGTCCATTTGCGGCCCCGTGACTGGGTCGTGGTGCCTTCATCTGTACGGTCGAGCTGCCTCGACGACGTCCGCAGGAACCGATCGAGCCGATTCACCCCGCTCGCTGTGTTCAAGGCGCCGGAGTGGCTCCAACTTCGATCCGCCCAGTAGTCCCGCGCTGCTTCCTCAGAGCATGGACCGTCACGACATCGAGAGCCTCGCCGCTGTCGCCATCAAGAATCAAGGCCGGGCTCACCGACTCGGGCAGCTGGACTCGCCTACTTCGCCATGCCGCCAGATAGGTCGCACCTCATCTCAAATCACTTTATTTAGGCGCCATTGTCTGAATTTTTATTCGGGCCAATCGATTCCTAATGGGAAGCAAAGACTCGAGGCGGCGAGCTCCTAGGCTGTCGGTTGGCTGGTGTTCTAACGAAGGGTGCGGTCGCAAGTTCACGCGCGAAGCAGCCGCTTAGATGGCTATCTTAGAGTTGCATGGGTTGAAGGTACTTCCGCCACGGATCTCGATGACGGGAGTCTTTGTGGATTGGCCCGGGTGGCGCAACCACGGCAAGCGGTGGGCGGGAGCGGGTTTTGGCCGGGCCACGGATGGTGGAGGCAGGCTGCTCTTCCGCTGGTCGCTGGCTTTCGAGAAGATTCCTAACAGCACGTCACCGAGGCACAAGACGGCCATCAAGTCATCCGCGAGATCGGATAAGACCAAAATAAAATAAAATCGTGGACCTCAATTTAGTCTTCACCAATGACGACTACTCTCGCATCTTTGTCATTGATCTCTTAGTGTATTTCTTCGCATCAAAGAGATGTGACGTTTTAACATTATGCATTATTCTGATCTTCAGCCACACCGCCTTCTAACTCACCACAGCTGCTCCAACAAGGAAGCATACACCAGAAGGGAGCTATAGTCCCCACTCAACAGCTTCCTGATCGAATGCGCGTGCGGTTCGATATGGACAGCCACAACAACCGGAGGGCCATCGACAAGTCAAAGACATGATGCTCAGTCCTATGGATGGCGCCGATAGGTTGTACCTCATCTTACTTGTGTGCAACATTTATGGCTTTGTTATTCATCTAAGCATGGAAAATATATTATCACATTTCACTATATATTCATGCTGATCTCTTTACGGGTCTTATTCAGAGTTAACGTTGTTCCATAGTTCAGCTAAGATACTTGTTCTTTAGGTAACGTTGTTCCATAGTTATCATCCATCAGCCAATGCTATCCCGCAGGCTGGTGATTATAGTATTATACCACTTCTAGTTACCTATGTTGTTCATTAATACTTTTGTGTGCCATCTAGTTAATCTCGAGTACAAATGATACATATTGTGTAGCTTTCATATGTGTTCTCCTTTAGTTTTTGAGACCTCGTTGTCGCTAGTTAACCCTGAGTCCTACTATTTATGCCGCCTCCTATAGGCACTCATTACATAAATCTAACTACTAGTTGTCTTCCATGCATGTCGATATAGTTGCACACACCGATATATCCACAAGAACCTCACGGAGCAATGTAAAGGCCAATAACTTGATGTCAATGATACCCAATATGATGGAATATGTAAAGGCAGTTCTTCACAAGACTTGCGTAAAGATGTTGAATCCTCTTCACCCCACAATGTTCTTGTTTCTAACTTGGCCCATGATATGGGTACAACATGCATATAATGCCCGGAGTGTATCTACTCGTTGTAATGCCATGTGCTTAGCATGCTGATCATGCATGTAAATATGGCATGCCTTCCTGCTTTCAAGACTCTATTCCATTCATGATAACATGTTTTCAAATTCAAGTACTTTCATTCTACTCATCGCAATGCCATCCGCTTAATTTGGACATCATGCTTCTGAATATCTTACGCATTGTTATTCATCAAGATGTACTTCATCCGTCTGCCATACCATGTTTTTTTACATTGAAGTGTTGTTCTAGTGCTCACAGTAATGCCATCTTAGTTTCCCAATCATACACATGTATGTTGCCTTAGTTTTTCTCTATACGATTCCGCTAGCATACAATTTTACATTCAACTAGTTTTTTTATCTGTTGTCCTGTCGTATCCCTAGCTCTTACACCATACTCCCTCCGTCCGGATTACATGTTGTCGAAATGGATAAAAGGATGTATCTAGAACTGAATACGCCTAGACCCATCCATTTTTTCGATGGAGGGAATACATGTCAATATGTCATGCCTTTCTATTCTTCAGTACTCTATTCCATCTCTCTCTGTAGCATGTTTTATAATTGAAGCACCATTCTTCTATACAAGGCATGCAAGGGAAGACGACTATGTTAGAATCAAGGGTTACAAACCAGGTCTTGCAAAAGATCCAAATGCAAGGAGGTAATAAACCAACTCTAGTTTTCATAGATACTGCCCATCACAGAGAAACCCAACTCCTATCGATAATAAGCGTATTCCAAGTACAAAGAACTAGTCCGCCCAATCCAGCAAAAATATGTCAACTCCATTCTAAGAAGCGTGCAGTATATCCTTGCATCATGAAATTTTATAGCATGCTGATCATATTTTCTACATGTTTCTTACCCATCTCTTTTTAGAAAATAAGCTAATGATAGAAGAATTTCTCACCGTATCGCCTCTGTGGAGGAAAGATTCTTGCAGGAATTTCTATGCTCCAATGCAGATGTAAGTACCTATTGTATATCACTATATTTTTACATCAGATGTATTTTGTTAATCGCGTGAATCCAACCTTTATCTCGACCAAATTTAGTTGTAGCAAAATGTATGATTAAAGGCCACAATGTTGATTTTTTTAAGGAAAACTGCCTGGTAGTTTTGCATCCTGAGCTGCATGAGTGTACTATCTCATATTAGTGGGTTTGATTACTTTGGTTCTGCATTGGGTCTTCACTGTTTTTTTACTGTGTTGTCCTATCGTATCCCTAGCTCTTACATCATACTGCGGATTTCGGTTCTGCACCCTTGAGGTTCAACACCTGGGTGCGCAGAGATCCAACCTCCACCGCCTCGCACCTCGGCCAATCGCTGGGACCTAAACTACTAAATGTAATAAAGACAAGAGACACGAGATTTATACTAGTTCGGGCCACCATTGTGGTGTAATACCCTACTCTAGTGTGTGGTGTGGTGGATTTCTCTTGGGCTGATGAGGAACAATACAAGGAAGAACAGCCTCATGAGGGTCTATTCTTGTTGGGTGTGATGAACTGCTAGGTGGTGTTCATTGTTTTAGCCATCGGGCTTTTTGATGAGGGTTCGATATCTCCGGGCGGATCGCTTTGTCTCCCTCTAGATGCTAGATCCTCTACTATGGTGGCTAGCTCATTATATAGGCTAAGGCCCTAGGCCTCTTCCCAAATATTGAGCGGAAGGGCGCCAACAATCGCCATTTTGAAGGGGAACAGCGGTACACTTATCCTCGACCAAAGTTGGTCCTCAGCCGCCAAAGGCTCGTGATGACGCCGGCTGGGCTCCACGATGATTCCCTTCCACCGCTATTGGTCTTGGTCTTGTTGCAATCAAACGGATGCCTTTGCTTGATGCTCTCGCGCGCTTTGCTCCCTTTGCACCAAAGAGGAAAGGAGGACATCAGCATGGGCTGGCGCCTCGATCGGCGCCTTGGTCGCCATGGTTGGCGCCATGGGCACCTCATGAGGTACCTCCGCTTGAACTCTCCGCCTCCTCATGAGCCAGCCTAACGAGGTGCAGGCTCGAGGAAGCCTTGTCGCCCGCTTCATGAGGCTTGGCTCTCGCGAGGGTCTTGAGCTTGCTGATGAAGATGGGCTGTCCTCGGCCTCCTTGAGCCACGCCACAGCCGCAGTGCAGGCAAGTCCGGGGACCCCATTCCTGTAACGCCGACAGAGCCCCTGGCCCACGGCGCGCCTCAACTTGGCCGAGCAGAGGCGAAGGAAAGGGCGCCTGGGCCCTAACAGCTCATGGCCTTGGGCGCCAAGTATGTGTTGATTGACGTAGCGCCTGCAACTGCAGGGTTGATAGAGCGGCATCTTTGCCTCCTTCACTTTCTCCAGCTTGCTGCCTCAGATCCCCTTTCTTGCGCCTCTCTCTCTTCCAAGACCTTCAGATCCAGTCCCTCACAATGCGTTCTAGCCAACATGGCGCCGCCAAGCCCCGGCCGAGCTTGGTACTCTCCCGCTTTGACCTGCTAAATGTGTCGGGCGTAGCCTTAGGCCTGCGCGCCGGGTTGGCGGAGGCGCAGGGCGCCAATGGAACGGTGGTGTTCAAGGTCGCTCGCCGCCCGGAGGGTCAGGAGTACCTTCACCCGCTCTTCGTGAGCGCCATCATTGCTGGTCTGGTGCCTCCTTTTCTCGAAGTTCTTCTTCTCCGTCCTCCGTCACTACAACATTCAAGCTCTCAGACCTCCATCCCAACTCCGTTCTTCTTCCGCGATCTTCGCTTACTATTGTGAGGCCCATGTTGGGGTGAAGCCTCGTGGCCTTGTTGCGCCACTACTTCTCCTCCGAACCTCCTGTGGTTCCGCCACAGGCGCTGAAGCCACAGATATGGCGGAGCCATCGCCATTTCAAACCCCGGAAGCGGATTGAGGGCTTTGTAAGCAGTGGGTCTTGTGGATGCTGGGCGATCCACCTGGTTGATCCTGCCCACGAAGTGCCCCGAGAGCTCCGCGATCGTCCCGAGTGGAGCTCGATCCCCGTAAGGTTGTTGGCCGAGAAGATGGACGAGATCTGAAGCCGGGCCAACGCGGCGGGCGGGCGGCTGGCCGGAAAGGCCGCCGAGGGAGTTCCTCGAGCATCAATCTGCCCGCTCGCAAGCATTGCCTGGCGTGGAGGCCTCACTCGAGTCCTGTGGCCCCGCCAGCGAGGATCTCGCGACGGTCCTCCAGCCCTTGGTTGGGGGCGGCGTGGCGAGATCGAGGGCACCCCCGCGCCTTTGTTCCTTCACGAGGATTGGGAGAGGTAGTGGGGCCCATGCCTATCTTCAATGGGGATGGGCTCAGGCTCGTGGAGGCCCGGAGGACCTGGTGGACGTGTCTCCTCCGACTCCAGCCAAGAGGTGGAGGAAAGAGAGCCGAGAGGGGTTGATTTGGGGCGGAGTCAAGGGCTCCTCCGCGTGCAGGTCCTGCATTCTCCGCCTCCCCAGAGTGACGACGACGAGGATGAGGATGAGCGGGAGGCGGCCTGCCCCGATCCCAAGAAGGACCGGACTGGGCTGGTCCCTCGGGTCCGCCTGCCCCGGGCGATCCGCAGACGCGCCTCCCTGCTCCCGGCCCTTGAAGCTGATCCCCGCAGCCGGCTCTGGGCTTCTGGCATGGCCGGAGGTTGCTCGAGTCCACCAGCGACGACCAGTAAGTGCCTCGTGATCCGCCTTGACTATTGTCTGGCCGACGAGATCTGATGTCCATGTCCTTCGCCAGCTGGCGCCTGCGGGCGAAGATCTAAAGGGGGCCCCGAGGCCCCATCCGTGGCGGTGCCTCCGCCCAAAAAGAAGGTGATCCTGGCGCCAGGCCTCTCCTGCCCAGCGCCCTCGCGAGGCTCGCGCAGCCTCGCCGGGCGGGCTCAACCCCTGACCTGCACGACTCCCGAGGTGCCCTTGCTTGGCGCTGCCTCCACCGCTGTCGGGCGCCGCCGGTTCTCGCTCAGGCGCAGTGGTCACACAGCCGCCTTTCTCCTCCTACTTCCACCGACCGCTGCTCCTCCGAATGTTGTTCTCGATCGCGCCATTGCCGGATCGACCGCCGCGCAGATCTTCGGCGCCACTCCCGCCCGATGGCCGGGCGCTTGAGCTGGCTTCGCTGATTCGCCCGATGCTTCGATTCGGGCGGCGCTGGTCCAGTGCCTCGACGGCTTATGGCGAGGAGAAGCAGCTGTCTCAGGAGGCGGCGATTGCCCGCGATGCTGCCCTCGGGGAGGCAGCTAGCATCCAAGGTCGGCGAGACGCCGGAGAGCGAGCTAAAGGGCTCGCAGAACCAGCTTGCCGAGGGAGGCCCGCCCGCCAGAGCAGGAGGAAAGCATGAAGGCTCGCGAGGCAGCCGCTAAGGACCGGGAGGCTGGCTCAAGAAGCGCCGCGATCGCCTAGGCGCTACTGGAGCAGGAGCCGGAGGCGAGGAAGGTCGAGCTGGACAACAAGGCGCGGTTTCTGCCAAGATCGCGTGGCCTTCACAGATATGGAGGTGAAGGCTCCCACCTTGCCGAGGGAGCTTTTGATAGTGGCCTGAGAGCCCACCGCCGGGCGCAGACGACGGCCCCGCCAAGCTGCTTCCTTCCTGGTTCGCGCTTGAAGATGTCGCTTGGTCTTGGCTCCCACGGCCGAGGCCGAGGCGCTGCGGTCTTGTCTTCGCGGCACCGACGCTGGGTCCTCACCCACGCCTACCTTCGCGATCCCAGCGGCCGACCGACAGCCTCGCCGGAGCCAGCAAGCGGCGAGCATGCAGCTGCCGCGCCGAGGCTGTGGAAGGGTCGCCATGAGGCCTCAGGGGAAGTTCGGCCTTTAGCACCAAGCCGGGCGAGGCGCTGCTGGCCCTGCTGCTCCACGAGCCGAACCCACTCCGCGCTGCTCCACCGCCGACAAGTGACCTGCCAGGCTCATGTCCTGCTTTTTAATTCCTGCACATGTATCATGCCTCGGGAGGCGCGAACTTGCATTTGGTATTGCGATAACAGTGTGGACTGTAATATTTGCTATTGAATTCCTTGAACTTTATGCCTCTACTTGCTTATGTTCTACGCCGCAGAGTCCTGCCTCAAGATACCTCAAGAAATTGCTAGCCCCGACCGAAACCAAGACGGGACCAAGGAGTGAGGGGCTACGTGACAAGTTAGGCTCCTGAGTCGCGATGCTCAGTGGAGTCCCCTTGGCGCATTTAACAGCAAGTAGGGAGGTGAGACGGGCGGATCTACTGCTCTACGCTCAGAGAGTCTGCCTCAAGATACCTCAACCGCCATTAGCCTTTCGAACTAAGGGTGAGGGGCTACGTGACCGCTAGGGTTCTGAGTCGCGATGCTCAGAGTCCCCTTGACGCCAAACGACATTCGCACTTTGGCTCCTCTCGGGAGTGACGCAGATGAACCAGGCCCGAGGGGCCTGGCTGGGTGGCGTGGCGTCTGGCGTGACTCAAGCAGTAGCCCCTGCAGCCCAGCCCTCGCTGGCGCCCCCGAGGGAGGCGCGGCGACGAGGCCGACACCGAGCCTGGGCTCCCGAGGTTGATGCGACCCGGAGGCCACCTCGCTTGTTTATCACCAGCTGAGCATAGCGCTCGCATGCGTGACGGGCATAGCCGCCTCGGAAGTATCATCACCAACAGGAGCATGGTGCTTCCATCGAACGGGAGGGGGCTCTCCCGAGGAGCCCCGGGCGATACAGCCCACCCCGACACGTGGCTGGCACGGTAGGGCTGGACGAGGTGGTCTGGGCACCCGTGAGCCAGCTGGGACTCACGGGCCCTACCTTAAGGCGGGTTACGCTGCTCTGGGCCTTATCTTCGAGTGTGTTCTTGCAATTTGGCCGATGTCGGTGCTTCACGCCTTCGGTCCCGCAATCGGGCTAGTCTCACCGTCATTGGGCAAGCCAGTGTCGCGATGCCATGGACAAGACCAGAGGGTGAGGGCTGAGAGCCAAGGAGCCTCGAGTCGTGATGCCTGTGCACCCCCCTTTAACGCTGCAAGCTAGGTTAGATGACTAAACTTCACGCCCCGGTCCCGCCTCGGCTGGTTCACCGTCACCGGCAAGCCAGGTCGCGATGCCATGGACAAGACCAGAGGGTGAGGGCCGAGAGCCGGAGGAGCCCCGAGTCGCGATGCTCGTGCACCCCCTTTAACGCTGCAAGTTGGTCGATGCAAGAATCCCACGCCCCGGTCCCAAGCCTCGGCTGGTCTCACTGTCAGCCGGCAAGCTGTGTCGCGATGCCATGGACAAGACCAGAGGGTGAGGGCCCGAGAGCCGG
Source organism: Aegilops longissima (assembly GCA_021605205.1). Classification (NCBI taxonomy): domain Eukaryota; kingdom Viridiplantae; phylum Streptophyta; class Magnoliopsida; order Poales; family Poaceae; genus Aegilops; species Aegilops longissima. The sequence continues at coordinate 22,635 of JAHIAM010001957.1, read as the reverse complement.
TAGGAGCCCCGAGTCGCGATGCTCGTGCACCCCTTTAACGCGCAAGCTGGGTCGATGCAAGAACTCCACGCCCTCGGTCTCGGCTCGGCTGGTCTCAACCGCCGCCGGCAAGCCTGTCGCGATGCCATGGACAAGACCAGAGGGTGAGGGCCGAGAGCCGGTAGGAGCCCCGAGTCGCGATGCTCGTGCACCCCCTTTAACGCTGAAGCTGGGTCGATGACGAAACTCCTACGCCCCGGGTCCCGCCTCGGCTGGTCTCACTGTCAGCCGGGCAAGCCAGGTCACGATGCCATGGACAAGACCAGAGGGTGAGGGCTTGAGAGCCGTGGAGCCCCGAGTCGCGATGCTCGTGCACCCCCCTTTAACGTGCAAGATTCCGCCACCCAGAAAAGGCACCAAATAACAAGAATGGTGGAACGAGAGCATAATCCTAAGGAAAACGCAAGAGGATACATGCCACTGGGACAGCCCGAGCGGCTTGGGGATGATGCAGCCCGAGGGGCACCCCCAACAGATAAGCTAATGACATGAAATAAAAGGGATACGCGCCGCACGGACGACTCCACGCTGCCTCGGGAATAATGCAGCCCCAAGGCGCCCCCACCGGAAATAAAACTTAAAGATGTCACCGTGATGTTGGGGACTAAGGTGTTGGTGTAGCAGACTGTGGCTGTGGGAGCCGACCACGAGCCCCTGTGCCCAGGGGCCTGGAGGATCCGAGGCGCCGGGCGGCTCGCGAGCCATCTCCATCTCCGCCAGTGGCTGTGGCGTGCCCGACCTCTTGAGCCTCCAGATGGCCCTCATGAGATGTCAAAAGCGCAGAACCGTGTTTGGCAGGCCGTGGGGCATGCGCTGTAGCTATGGGCGGCCTCGAACATCCCACTCACGAGGGCCAGAGGCGCTTGAGACGCTGCCTGCTGAGCCCTGTATGTCGACGCAGACGATAGCCCACCATCCTCGCCTGGATGGGGGCCACAGCTGGGCGGCGGCTGCCCTCATGACCCTTGACTCTCAGAGCTCCCGAATGGCCTTGCCGATTTAACTCCCCGAGGGTTCAGCCCTCCTGCCTTGCTCCCCGCTATGGAACGTGCTTCAAACACGCCCCACGCAGCCCAAACGCCCCTCGTGACTCGGCGAGGTCGGCGGCCCTCCGTGGAGAGCCCCGAGCCCCGCTCGAGGAGGGCGCCGGGCACGCTTCCTATGCGATGGAAGGAGGTTCTCTGCCCGGTGCGGGTTCTCGAGGGGCCTGCCTTTGAGGAGTCGGGCCGGTCGATGTCTTCTTCTTTCTTGCGCGCCTCGGAGGCCTCTCGCTGCTGTGGTCTGGTCTTCTAGCGAGGCGGCCCGAAGGCTCGCCCAGTGAGCACATCGCATCTCTCTCTTCACAGTGGCACCGTGATGACCGCGCAGCTTCTGGCATCTTGAGGACGCTTGTAGCCATGGTGGGTTACGGTCATGAATTTGGCCAACGCTGGGTACCCGAGGATGGCGCTGTAATGGCAAAGCGTAATGTGGGCGACGCCAAGTCGGCGAGCTCGGTGTGGTAGTTGTCGCGAGCCCCGAAGTGACAGAAGGCGGACCTGCCCGATCGGGACTGTGGAGCCGCTTGCGACTCCGAGAAAGGCTTGGTTGGCTGAAGCCGACCAGAAGGCACTTGAAGATTGCTGAATGTCTCCACGGATAGGATTTGAGCCCTGCTCCGGCCGATGAGGGTCTTGGTGACCAGCACGCTGTCGATGATTGGGGAACAAAGCATCGGAGAACTCCGCTGTGGCTGGCGCACTTGAGCTGATCCGCTGAGCTGAACGTGATGGCGCATGCCAACCACCGAGAGGGCGCTGGGCCTCGAGCTTGGGAGGACTGCATTCACTTCATGGGCTTAACTGCTTGAAGATGCGCCGAGAGGTCGGGGCTTGAGCTCCGCCAGATGCAAAGCGATCGCACGCTTCCTGGAAGCCCCCAGCCCTCTGGCCCCGATGACGGTCTTCAATTCTCCTTGGCGGCGGCAACAGCGAGGGAGGCTCATGCTCCCACACGGGCGATCTCGCGAGGCTGATCCTCCATCCTCCCTCGCGAGGAGGGTCTTGTCAATGTTCCTCGCGAGGTTGGTCGCGCCACCCTTGGCGCTGGGCCGTGGTCTTCCCAGCGCCCCCGTGCATTCCTTCCTCCTCTCGTCAGAGCCCCGGCCATCAAGGCCGGCGCCCACGACCCTTCCTTCAAGCAGACGGCCCGGAGCTCTTGGCATTCATTGGTGTTGTGGGTGTGGAGGTCGGGTACACGCAGTACTGCTGCCCTTGAGGACTCGGGCTGATCTCGCCCGCTTGGTGTCCGTTCGCCGCCAATACGGCAGCCCTTTGCGCTTCACATCCTTGGCCTTGACTTCTTTTCTTCGATCCGCAGCAGGCGACTTGGTCTCCAAGTTGAACAGCTCCAAGGAGGTGCACAGATCTTCATGCATCGCCAGCCCTCCTTCATCTTGACGTCACAGACGCCATCGTGAGAAGGCAGAGATGATGGCCTCCTCCGCACTCGGGATCTTGAGGCGCGCTGTTGAAGCGCCGATGTACTTTTGCAGGTTTCCGGCTGCTGCTTGATTCGCGCATGTCGCCACGGCGGTGGTCGGTCGCGAGTACCGGAAGTTGGCGATGAAGCGGTACGCATCTCGCCCAGAAGAGATCATGCCTGGGGCGATTCAGAGCCAAAGGGCTCCGGCCCTGAGCGCCATGGGAAACCAGTTCGCCATGACCTTCTCATCCCCTGCTGGCAGCTCGATGCCCAGCTCAGAGCTGGAGGAACTCCGAGGGTCGGCCAGCCGTCAGAGCGAGGAGGCAGGTCTGGCTTGAACTTGGCGGCTACGCGACACTGCGCAGCTCGGGGTGAAGGCGCTGCAGCCCGCCGTGGCCGCTGGGGGCCTTGGACGGCAGAGAGCTTGGTCTTAGGGCCTCCCTCGCCATGCTGGCTGGGGGCAGCGAGGTCTTGACGTGCCGGAGCGGGAGCGCCGGGCAGCTTCTTGTGGGCGAGGAACTTTGACAGCTTTTGTTTTGCCGCTGCTGGCGCCGGGCGGAACGGGTTCCGCCAGGCCGCGCGCTTGGGGCCCGGGCGCTTGAGGAGGAAGCGGCGAGGCGCCTGAGTTTATCACAAGGCGGAATGCGGTAATGCGAGACGGTCGGCGCGGGCGCCTCGCAGCGCGGACGAGCTCGGGCGACTCGGTCGAGCCATTCTTCAGAGACATCGCCGACGGGCGGTAGCGCAGGAGCTCGCTTGCCGCGATGAGTGCAGCCCGGTTTCCATGGCTACGCTGCGCGCGTGATTAAGAACCAGCGGGTGAGCGGCGGCGGCGGTGCCGCCGCCCCGCCATGGACGGGTGCTGGACGATGCTTGTTGCTCGTTTCGCCGGGCCGGTGGCGGTGTTGACGGCAGTGACGGGAACGACGAGGGCGCCACACGACGGAGCTGCCTCGGGCGACATGGGAGGCGAGGGCGGCTCGGCGCTGCACGGCCGGACGGGCGCCGATATGGTTGCGTGGTCGGGAAGAACGAGGCGATTTAAGCAGATTCCGCGCACTTTACCGGGCGCGCTTAAATGTCGGATTTCGGTTCTCGCACCTTGAGGTTCAACACCGGGTGCGCGGAGATCCAACCTCCACCGCCTCGCACTCGCCAATCGCTGGGACCTAAACTACTAAATGTAACAGCACAAGAGACACGAGATTTATATCGTTCGGGCCACCATTGTGGTGTAATACCCTACCCAAAGGTGTGGTGTGGTGGATTGCCTCTGGGCTGATGAGGAACATATAAGGAAGAACAGCCTCATGAGGGTCTGTTCTTGTTGGGTGTGATGAACTGCTAGGTGGTGTTTAGTTGCTCTAGCTATCGGGCTTCTTGATGAGGGTTCAGATATCTCCGGGGTGGACCGCCTTTGTCTCCCTCTAGATGCTAGATCCTCTACTATTGTGGCTAGCTCTTCTTATATAGGCTAAGGCCCCGGCCTCTTCCCAAATATTGAGCGGAAGGGCGCCAACAATCGCCATTTTGAAGGGGAACAGCGGGTACACTTATCCTCGACTAAAGTTGGTCCTCACCGCCAAAGGCTCGTGATGACGCTCGCTTGGGCTCCACGATGAATCCTTCCACTGCTGGGCTGGTCTTGGTCTTGTTGCACCAAACGGATGCCTTTGCTTGATGCTCTCGCCAAGCTTGCTCCCTTTGCACCAAAGAGGAAAGGAGGACACTACGCTGGCTGGCGCCTGATCGCGCCTTTGGTCGCTATGGTTTATGCCATGGGCACCTCGCGAGGTACCCTGCCTTGAACTCTCCGCCTCCTCATGAGCTGCCCCGACGAGGCCGCGGCTCGAGGAAGCTCCTTGTCGTCCGCCTCATGAGGCTTGGCCTCGCGAGGGTCTTGAGCTTATGCTGATGAAGATGGGCTGTCCTGGCCTCCTTGAGCCACGCCAGCAGGCCGCAGTGTGCAAGTCTAGGGACCCCTGCTCCTGTAACGCCAACATACTCCCTCTGTCCGGATTACATGTCGCATAAATGGATAAAACTAGATGTATCTAGAACTGAAATACGCCTAGACCCATCCATTTATTTCCGGATGGAGGGAATACATGTCAATATGTCATGCCTTTCTATTCTTCAGTACCTATTACATCCATGTTGTAGCATGTTTTATAATTGAAGCACCATTCTTCTATATAAGGCATGCAAGGGGAAGACGGCTATGTTAGAATTTGAAGGGTTACAAACCAGGTCTTTACAAAAGATCCAAACGCCAGGAGATAATAAACCAACTCCATTTTTCATAGATACTGCTCCACCACAGAGAAACCCAACTCCCACTGAGAATAAGTAGATTCCAGTGGCCAAAGAACTAGTCCGCTCTGGTCCAGCAAAAGAATGTCAACTCCATTCTAAGAAGCATGTGCGTATCCTCGCATCATGAAATTTTATAGCATTCTGATCATATTTTCTACATGTTTCTTACCCATCTCTCTTTTAGAAAATAAGGTTAAATGATAGAAGACTTCCTTCATTGGGATTGTATTCGAGGAAAATATCTTATGGAATTCTCTCGGTCCAATGTCGATGTAAGTACTGTTGTATATCACTATATTTTACATCAAGATGTATTTTAATCATGCGTGAATCCAACCTTTATCTAATCTAAAATTAGTTGTAGCAAAATGTTAAAGGCGCCAATGTTGATTTTTGTAAAGAAAACTGCCTTGTAGTTTTGCATACTGAGCTACATGAGTGTACTATCTCATATCATGCACATTACTGAATTGTAGTGGTTCTCTGGTTGCCAATTCATTCATTCATTGTGTCAATGTTGCTTTCAGATACCTTACCTGCCTGATGATAGTTGTGCCATATTGTGTTAATTTGGTGTTGGCTAGTTGCCCAAACGCTCACAGCCGATGTTGCTTTCCTATTATCCGACTTGGCCAATGATAGCAATGCTAGTGTCTTAATTTGGTGCAGGCTGCTGAAGATAAGAAGACAAACTCTGAAAACAGCAAGGCAACCCCATTGTTTCTTTCCAATAAATCTAGGCCAGGTAATATGGCAATAACTCATGATTAATCTGTTTGTTCCCCTTCTAATTTATGTTATGATGCAGTGGTCGAGACACTCTCCACCGGCAATAATACAAGCCTGCCAAAATCGCCATCTGAATTTGTTCAGTGTCCTCTGTCTCGAATGCAACAAAAAAATGTATGTTTCTGAACCAATTAATGACTGAAGGAATGATGGAAATGGTGGAGGAATCAGAGGTGCAGAGTCCTACGACACAACAACTGATCAATGTTTTCAGAGACAAGAAGCACAAACCAGCAAGAACTTGCCCACATGCTTATGGGCGCCATCCGTGGCCGAGGTTGCAGATTGTGACGTTGTAGATCGTTAGGCTCGTTTATTTATTTGCACCGCATCAATCTTTGATTGCCCAAAGGATGTAATTTCCTGTAATATATGTTGATGTGCAATGTTTTTCCCTCGTATGTCGCACTTTTGCTTGATCGGTTTTGGTCCTGCATAATTGCTCATCGTAATGGGCTCAAATTATCTAATTTGGCCTAAAGACATGTACGAACTTTAGTGGTCCCATTATTAATGGGCCGCTACTGTGCCGAAGTTAATGGTCGGCCCTCTTAACTCCCGGTCGCTAATGTGCCGACATCGGCGGGCAACAGTGGGCCTAATTGATTACATCGGGCCGCTAACAGTACACATTAAGTTCGGGCTACATATGGCCCAACTATAATGTGGGCCTTTAGTAGGCCGAAGAGACAACGGGCTTGTATCGACCATGAAGAGCATGGGCCGCTAAGAGGCCGAAAGTCGGTCAGATTGTAAATGGCCTAATCAGGTTGTGGGCCTTTAGCAGCCGAAGAGAAACCGGCTGGTATTGGACCATGAAGGGCATGGGCTGTTAAAAGGCCAAAACTCAGGTCCGACTACAAATGGCCCAACTCATTTATGGTCCGTTATCAGTCGAAGGCACATGTGGCCGGAATTGGCCCAACACTTAAATGGGTCGCTAAAAGGCCAAAACTCAGGTCCGACTACAAATGGCCCAACAGATATATGGGCCGTCAATAGGCTGAAAGACACACTGGGCCGGAAATTGTCCCAACACTTAAATGGGTCGCTAAAAGGCCGAAACTCAGGTCCGACTACAAATGGCACAACTGATTTATGGGCCGTCAACAGGCTGAAAGACACACCGGGCCGTAAATTAGCCCAACATTTAAACGGGTCGCTAAAAGGCCGAAAGATGTACATCGTGAAAATTGTCCCATCCATTGAATGGGCCGTTAACAGGCCAAAATCTCATCGGGCCGATATTGAGCCCAAATATATAGCAGGTTGTTAACGGGCTCAAACTGACGATGGGCTGCAATGGTGTCAAATCTTCAACGGGTCATTGACGGGCCGAATTGGCACATCTCGTATGGGCCATGGGCTTAAATAGACCTGACACAAGTAGGCCTTATACGGCCGGCCTGCTAATTTTTACTGGGCCGGCCTTTTTCACCGGAATAGGCCACTGTTGGGCCATGCCACGTGTCGACCTATCATAGGCGCCTCCTGTCCAATGAGTGGATGACATCTGTCCCAACGGTGAGGCAACACGTGTTAACTCCGGCCAATGGTGATTTTACACGGAAAATACCTTGGTCCGGTTGTTAGACGGTTATCGGATCCAAAACTGACCCGATAGCTTAACGGCGTTCGCTACGGTGGATGCCACGGTCGGTCACCCTTAACGAAAGCACTTCAGGACGCTACGATTTATCGTTATGGAAGTGGACACTCCGTGATGATAATTTTGGTAATGTCATGGAACACTTCTATGATAGCATGTGTATGACTATCTTGATTCTGCTATAAAATCGCCATGGATGTACATGCATGACAAAAGTGCGACTTTCATCGTGACAAACACGTATCATCACGGAAGTATATTTTTTGTAGTGGTTGTCCTTGCTGCAGCGGATGAGAGCAGCGCCACGACGCCGGGCGCTTTGGTTGTGTCTTAGGAGGCTCATCCTTAGCTGGATTTTCCTTTCTTGCCATTATTCTGCTTTGGGTGTATCCACCATGTATACGCTGTAATGAAGAGGTGGTCGCCCAGCGCCAAGAACGGCGGGTTTTGGCCGCTTCTTCACATCTACATCGCCGCCCATACCGCCGATGTCTTGGGAGTCAGAATCGAGCATGTCGGTCAAGTCCTCGATAAAGGCTATGTAATGGGTGGCAAGTGGAAGCGAAATTTCATCATCAGCCTCCAGCTCAAACCTGACATAGTTCGCCATGAGCCTTCCGCTAAGGATAGATTTCTTAATGAGTTTAATACGCCCTCCTAAAGGCGAAGTGCCGGAAGATATTCATGTGCTGAATTCAAGATCGATAATCAATCAAGCTCAGCGTCCGCAGACGCACATGGTTCGAACTTATAGCCGAGACGAGTCCGAATTCGTGACACAGATATCACATGAGGTTAAGTTAGTGCGGCTCCAACGCCGTGGAATCTGTGGCCTCCGTATGGGGTTGAGCTTCATGTCCCTGACAGCGATCTGCTCGATATAAGGCCGAGCGTTACAGTGCAATTTCTCGAGTATGGTCCGATGATGATTCAAATCATGTTCATCGAGGGATAGGGAGCGGCTACCGTGGTCTCGATTGAAGAAGATCAAGTCTCCACGGATGTTTGCAATGTAGTTCAAGCTCCCAAATCTGACCTCGATGGCTATGGGCATAGCCGCCGATCCGCTCCAGATGGCTGCGTGTTGTTCAGCAGCGGTCATTAACATGAAGATCTGTCCAGGAGAAAGGTTTCCTTGACAGCATCGCTAGGATGTTTGAAGAAGCCATCGCACCTTTTGGGGACGCTATGTGGAACTCAATGAAAGCACCAATGTTGGTGTCAAACCGCAGATCTCGTAAGGGGTCCCGAATCAAGCGCCTAAGGTCGATAGTAACAGGAGACATGGGACACAATGTTTACCTGTGTTCGACCTCTCTATGGAGGTAATACCCTACTTCCTGCTTGATTGATCTTGATGAATATGAGTATTACAAGAGTTGATCTACCACGAGATCGTAATGGCTAAAACCCTAGAAGTCTAGCATGTATGACTGTCCTGGTTTCCAGACTAAGCCCTCCGGTTTATATAGACACCGAAGGGAACTAGGGTTGTACAAAGTCGGTTACAGAGAAAGGAATCTTCATATTTGGTCGCCAAGCTTGCCTTCCACGCCAAGGAGAGTCCTATCCGGACATGGGACAAAATCTTCGATCTTGTATCTTCACAGCCCATTAGTCCGGCCCATGTCCAATAGGCCGGACGCCCGAGGACCCCTTAGTCCAGACTCCTCAGCACCCCATAGACACACAAGTTGATCATTGATCTCTTAGCCGTGTGTGTGCCCTCCACCATAATACAACTCGGTTATATCATCGAGTGCTTAGGCGAAGCCCTCGTGCCGTAGCTTCATCATCACCGCTATCACACCGTCAGGTCGACGAAGCTCCCTCAACACTCGCTGGATCGTGAGTTCGTGGACGCCACCGAGCTGAACATGTGCAGATCGCGAGGTGTCGTGACGCTCACATTAGGATCGGTCGATCATGAAGACGCACGACTACATCAACCGTGTTGTCATAACGATTCCACTTTCGGTCTACAAGGGTACGTGGACAACACTCTCCCCTCTCATTGCTATGCATCACCATGATCTTGCATGTGCGTAGGAAATTTTTTGAAATTACTACGTTCCCCAATAGTGGCATCCGAGACAGGTTTATGCGTAGATGTTATATGCACGAGTAGAACACAAGTGAGTTGTGGGCGATAATAGTCATACTGCTTACCAAAGATGTCATACTTTGATTCGCGGTATTGTTGGATGAAGCGCCCGACCGACATTACGGTACGCTTACGCGAGACTGGTTCTACCGACGCGTTTCGCATATAGGTGGCTGGCGGTGTTAGTTTCTCCAACTTTAGTTGAATCGAGTGGCTACGCCCGTCCTTGTTGAAGGTTAAAACAGCACTTACTTGACGAAATATCGTTGTGGTTTTGATTCGTAGGTAAGAACAGTTCTTGCTCAACCCGTAGCAGCCACGTAAAACTTGCAACAACAAAGTAGAGGACGTCTAACTTGTTTTTGCAGGGCATGTTGTGATGTGATATGGTCAAGACATGATGCTAAATTTTATTGTATGAGATGATCATGTGTTGTAACAGAGTTATCGGCAACTGGCAGGAGCCATATGGTTGTCGCTTTATTGTATGAAATGCAATCGCCATGTAATTGCTTTACTTTATCACTAAGCGGTAGCGATAGTTGTAGAAGCAATAGTTGGTGAGACGACAACGATGCTACGGCGGAGATCAAGGTGTCGCGCCGGTGACGATGGTGATCATGACGGTGCTTTGGAGATGGAAATCAAAGGCACAAGATGATGATGGCCATATCATATCACTTATATTGATTGCATGTGATGTTTATCCTTTATGCATCTTATTTTGCTTAGATCGACGGTAGCATTATAAGATGATCTCTCAGTAAATTTCAAGGTACAAGTGTTCTCCCGAGTATGCACCGCTATGGAAGTTCTTCGTGTCGAGACACCACGTGATGATCGGTGTGATAAGCTCACGCTCACATACAGCGGTGCAAGCCAGTTTTGCACACGCAGAATACTCAAAGCAAACTTGACGAGCCTAGCATATGCGATATGGCCTCGAACACCGAGACCGAAGGTCGAGCATGAATCATATAGTAGATATGATCAACATAGTGACGTTCACCATTGAAAACTACTCCATCTCACGTGATGATCGGACATGGTTTAGTTTTTTTGGATCACGTGATCACTTAGATGATTAGAGGGATGTCTATCTAAGTGGGAGTTCTTAAGTAATTTGATTAACTGAACTTTAATTTATCATGAACTTAGTACCTGATAGTATTTTGCATGTCTATGTTGTTGTAGATAGATGGCCCGTGCTGTTGTTTCGTTAAATTTTAATGCGTTCCTAGAGAAAGCTAAGTTGAAAGATGATGGTAGCAACTACACGGACTGGGTCCGTAATTTGAGGATTATCCTCATTGCTGCACGTAAGAATTACGCCCCGAAGCACCGCTAGGTGCCAAACCCACAGCAGAGCAACACCAGATGTTATGAACGTCCGCGAGCAAAGTCGATGACTACCGATAGTTCAGTGTGCCATGCTTTACGCCTTAGAACCGGGACTTCAACGACATTTTGAACCTCATGGAGCGTTGAAGTTAATATTTCAAGCAAATGCCCGAATTGAGAGATATGAATTCTCCAATAAGTTCTACAGCTGCAAGTTGGATGAGAATAGTTCTGTCAGTGAGCATATACTAAAAATGTCTGGGTATAATAATCACTTGATTCAACTAGGAGTTAATCTTCCGATGATACCGGCATTGATGTAATTCTTGAATCATCGCCACCAAGCTACAAGAGCTTCATGATGAACTATAATATGCAAGGGACGGATAAGGCAATTCCTCACTTTTCGCAATGCTAAAGGCTGCGGAAGTAGAAATCAAGAAGGAGCATCAAGTGTTGATAGTCAACAAAACCACCAGCCAAGAAAAGGGTAAAGGGAAGAAGGAGCTTAAGAAGAACGGCAAACAAGTTGTTGCTCGTTAAGAAGCCCAAGTCTAGACCTAAGCCCGAGACTCGAGTGCTTCTACCGCAAAGGGACTGGTCACCGAAGCGGAACTGCCCCAAGTATTTGGCGGATAAGAAGGATGGCAAGGTGAACAAAGGTATATGTGATATACTTGTTATTGATGCGCACTTACTAATGCTCGCAGAGCACTGGTATCTCGATATCGGTTCTGCTAATATTGCAACTCAAACAGGACTACGGATTGCCGTAAGATTGGCTAAGGACAAGGTGACGATGCACATGGAAATGGTTCAAAGTCGATGTGATCGCGGTCGGCACGCTACCTCTACATCTACCTTCGGATTAATTTTAGACCTGAATAATTGTTATTTGGTGCCGCCGCTGAGCATGAACATTATATCTGGATCTTGTTTGATGCAGACAGTTATTCATTTAAATTAGAGAATAATGGTTGTTCTATTTATATGAGTAATATCTTTATGGTCATGCACCCTTAAAGAGTGGTCTATTTATGTTGAATCTCGATAGTAGTGATACACATATTCATAATATTGAAGCCAAAAGATGCAGAGTTGATAATGATAGTGCAACCTATTTGTGGCAATCGCCATTTAGGTCATATTGGTGTAAAGCGCATGAAGAAACCCCATTCGATGGACTTTGGAATCACTTGATTATGAATCACTTGGTACTTATGTAACCATTCCTCATGGGCAAGATGACTAAAACTCCGCTTCTCCGAACAACGGAGCGAGCAACAGATTTGTTGGAAATCACACATACTGATGTATGTGTTCAGACGAATGTTGAGGCTCGCGACGGGTATCGTTATTTTCTCACCTTCACAGATGATCTGAGCAGATATGGGTATTTCTACTTAATGAAACATAAGTCTGAAACATTTGAAAAGTTCAAAGAATTTCACGGTGAAGTGGAAAATCATCGTAACAAGAAAATAAAGTTTCTACGATCTGATCATGGAGGAGAATATTTGAGTTACGAGTTTGGTCTTCATTTGAAATAATGTGGAATAGTTTCGCAACTCACGCCACCCAGAACACCACAATGTAATGGTGTGTCCTAACGTCGTAATCGTACTTTACTGGATATGGTGCGATCTATGATGTCTCTTACCGACACCGCTATCGCTTTGGGGTTATGCTTTAGAGACAGCTGCATTCACGTTAAATAGGGCAACATCTAAACCGCTGAGACGACGCCTTAGGAACTGTGGTTTGGCAGGAAACCAAAGTTGTCATTTCTTAAAGTTTGGGGCTGTGATGCTTATGTGAAAAAACTTCAACCTGATAAGCTCGAACCCAAATCGAAGAAATGTGTCATCATAGGATACCCAAAGGAGACTGTTGGATACACCATCTATCACAAATCTGAAGGCAAGACATTTGTTGCTAAGAATGGATCCTTTCTAGAGGAGGAGTTTCTCTCGAAAGAAGTGAGTGGGAGGAAAGTAGAACTTGATGAGGTAACTGTACATGCTCCCTTATTAGAAAGTAGTTCATCACATAAATCTGTTCCTGTGACTCCTACACCAATTAGTGAGGAAGCTAATGATGATCATCATGTAACTTCAGATCAAGTTACTGATGAACCTCGTAGGTCAACCAGAGTAAGATCCGCACCAGAGTGGTACGGTAATCCTGTTCTTGAGGTCATGTTACTTGACCATGACAAACCTACGAACTATGAGGAAGCGATGATGAGCCCAGATTCCGTGAAATGGCTTGAGACCATGAAATCTGAGATGGGATCCATGTATGAGAACAAAGTGTGGACTGTGGTTGACTTGCCCGATGATCGGCAAGCCATCGAGAATAAATGGATCTTCAAGAAGAAGACTGACGCTGACGGTAATGTTATCGTTTACAAAGCTCGACTTGTTGCGTAAAGGTTTTCGACAAGTTCAAGGAGTTGACTACGATGAGACCTTGTCACCAGAGCGATGCTTAAGTCCGTCTGAATCATGTTAGCAATTGCCGCATTTTATGATTATGAAATTTGGCAAATGGATGTAAAGACTGCATTCCTGAATGGATTTTGAAGAAGAGTTGTATATGATGCAACCTGAAGGTTTTATCGATCCAAAAGATGCTAACAAAGTGTGCAAGCTCCAGTGGTCCATTTATGGACTAGTGCAAGCATCTCGGAGTTGGAATAAACGCTTTGATAGTGTGATCAAAGCATATGGTTTTATATAGACTTTGGAGAAGCCGTATTTACAATAAAGTGAGGGAGCTCAGAGCATTTCTAATATTATATGTGGATGACACATTGTTGATTGGAAATGATATAGAATTTCTGGATAGCATAAAAGGATACTTGAATAAGAGTTTTTTAATGAAAGACCTTGGTGAAGCTGCTTATATATTGGGCATCAAGATCTATAGAGATAGATCAAGACGCTTAATTGGACTTTCACAAAGAACATACCTTGATTTTTGAAGAAGTTCAAAATGGATCAAGCAAAGAAAGGGTTCTTTCCTGTGTTACAAGGTGTGAAATTGAGTCAGACTCAATGCCCGACCACTACAGAGGATAGAGAGAAAATGAAAGGTGTTCCCTATGCTTCAGCCATAGGCTCTATCATGTATGCAATGTTGTGTACCAGACCTGATGTGTGCCTTGCTATTAGTTTAGCAGGGAGGTACCAAAGTAATCCAGGAGTGGATCACTGGACAGCGGTCAAGAACATCCCGAAAAGGACTAAGGATATGTTTCGCTTATGGAGGTGACAAAGAGCTCGTCAGAATGGTTACGCTAATGCAAGCTTTGACACTGCTCCGATGACTCTAAGTCACAAACCAGATACGCATTTATATTCAACGGTGAAGTCGCCATTGGTGCAGTTCTAAGCAATGCATCGTATGGATCTACGGTGAAGCGGAGTACATAGCTGCTTCGGAATCAGCAAATGGAGGAGTCTGGATGAAGGAGTTCATATCCGATCTAGGTGTCATACCTAGTGCATCGGGTCCAATGAAAATCCTTTGTGACAATACTGGTACAATTGCCTTGGCACAGGAATCCAGATTTCACAAGAGAACCAAGCACATAAAGAGATGCTTCAATTCCATCCGCGATCAAGTCAAGGAGGGAGACATAGAGATTTGCAAGATACATACGGATCCGAATGTTGCAGACCCGTTGACTAAGCCTCTCTCATGAGCAAAACATGATCAGCACCAAGACTCCATGGATGTTAGATTCATTACTGTGTAATCTAGATTACTGACTCTAGTGCAAGTGGGAGACTAAAGGAAATTTGCCCTAGAGGCAATAATAAAGTTGTTGTTTGTATTTCCTTATATCATCATAAATGCTCAATATTCATGCTAGAATTTTATTAACCGGAAACTTAGTACATGTGTGTGACGCCCCAAGACCGGAGCTTCAGTTGCCTTCCAGGGTTTCCGAGTTTTGCCATGTGTTTTGTTTTGTTTGAGCTCTCATCATGCCATCATATCATTAATTTTTAAAACTCTTCTAAATAAATTGCATGGATTTCTCGATCCATTTAAATCGAGGGAATTCACATGGTGTTTTCTCTTTATAACATATCGTCCCAATATTATTAGGGAGCTATAATAAATATTCCATTAATTGGAATTCACCATAACACACTTGCAAAATTCCAATGCCCTTTCCACTTCAAGTTTGGTCTCCTCACCTTGCCAATTTTATTTCATCATTTTCCGGAGTTCCACCAAAAATCCTTGGATCATTTTTGTTAAATTCCTCATATTTTTGTGAGCCCGGGAAAATTATCCCCATGTCCAACTTCTTCCTCTACCCTCTCTTTCTTTTCTTCTCTTTATTGGTTTTTCTGCTATATATAAAGAGTAGAAAGGAGAGAGAGAAGAGATCCCAGCCCAGCCGACCTCTAAGGCCCAGCCCACCTAGCGCCTCCCCTCCTGGCCTTTTCTCCTCCACCAGGCCCGCGGCCTCCCAAGGGCCGTCTTTTCCCCCCAGCCCACCTAACCTTCTCCTAACCCTAGCCCGCACTGTTCTCCTCCCTGAGCGCCACGCAGCGCCAACCTCCTTCCTCCCGATCCCCTCGCCTCTCCCTCTCCTTCGCTCTCCTCCCCGCTGCCAGAGCGCCTGTGTCCTCGACCCTCATCCTCGATCCCATCTCTCTCTCGACCCTCCTTCTTCCACACATCGCCAGGAGAGGAGCCCTCGCCTCGATCCCTCTCGCCTCCTCCTCACACCTCACCGCGGCCTCAGAGACCATGTCGCCTCAAGCCATGGCTGGGCTCGAGCCGCCCGCCGCTGCCCCGCGACTGCTCTGCACCCCCGCTGCCCTGCCGCCGCCCTGCTTGCTTGTCACCGGAGAACGCTGCCCTCGCCTGATCCAGCAAGTCCGGGCGCCTCCCAAGACCCATGGCGCCTGCAGGCGCTGCTTTTCCTCCTTCCAAGGCCAGGTAGCGCCGAGGGGAGCCGAGCCCTCCCGATCCAGAGCTCCTCCATCCTCCTCGCCAAGGCCCACAGCCACGAGGCAGTGCTTCCTCGCGCCAGCATTCTCCCAAGTCCGTGACTGCTTCCACAACCACCGAACCAGAACGCCAAGACTGCCATGTTGTTGCCCCTGCAGAGACCGCTAAGTACCACGACAGCATCATGAGCTCCACGGATTCGCCAAGTACCACGACGATCAAGCATAGTACCTCTACGCTTGCCTTGTACATCTACCGTCACCGAAGACCCGCTTGTGGATTTCGCAAGTTCAACGGTGAACCCCGGCCCTCAGATTCGCTAACTCCAGAGCTGCAAGTACCACTCGAACCATGTACGACGACCGTCAGCCGAAACCCGTGAACGTAGTACATGAACGACTACCGTCAAGGAACCACTACTTCCCCACGCCCGAGAACGACTACTTCCTCTACTTCCTCATTTAACGAGAACCGCCTCCTTGCACGCCGAAGGTATAACCCCGAGAAGTCCTTCCGAGAAAGAATGTTGTGTGATGTATGAGTTGAACCGCTGTTTGCACCGCTTATGTTGTTCGCTATGATGCCGCTTTTTGCCATGCCACTGCTCCGGGGAACCCGTATCCGGATCACCCCACCATCTTGCATGACTCGCTCACACGCTTTCCTTTGTACCGATATCTCAATCGAGTTATCGGAACCGATATGTTGCCGTGGCACCATTTTCGGATTCGCTGTCGTGGCACCCTTTCTTCCACCACGGTGACACAATGCTTCTTAATTGCTCTTGTCAACGCTTTCATAAAATTGCATAAACTTGCACATGTCATCCGCATCATGATAACAACATTTAAATGTTTAAAATTGTTGTTTGCATTAATTTGCTTAAATGCCATGCTAAAATGATTTATTTCATATCTTAATAACCGTAGCTCCATTTTAAATAAATTATATATGTAAATGGGGTAGAAAAATGCCTAGTTTAACATGGTAGCATTACTTTGCATGTTTAACAACATTAAAATTGTGTTTAGGGCAGGACAGTACCGAATCCATAATTTGCACATGAGGATTTTCCGGAATTGTTGTTTCTTATTTCCGGCCTCATTTAAACTTGCCTAAATAGTTAGTTTCATATGCTTCACCCCCCTTGCCATGCTTAATAACATTTAATATTGTTGAGTACCTAACCAAGAGTGAACTAAATAAATGTTGTGAAGTTTCGTCAATATGCAACTCGTTGCATATTGAGCTCCACTTAATTTGTAGGATTGTTTGTGCATATTGCCATGCCATGTTATTTAAACCGGACATGCATCATACTTGATTGTGCATCATGCCATGTTTATGTGATGGTTTTTTACTATGTTGTTTGCTTCTTTCCGGTTTGCTGCTCTCGTTAGCTTCGGTTTTCGTTCCGGAGTTGTGAGGATTCATTCGACTTCGTCTGCTTGTCTTCTTCATGGACTCGTTTCTTCTTCCTTATGGATTTCGTGCAAGATGACCATACCTCGAAATCACTACTATCTTTGCTTGCTAGATGCTCGCTTCTTTTGCTATGCCTATGCTACGATGCCTACCACTTGCTATATCATGCCACCCACATTGCCATGTCAAGCCTCTAACCATCTTTTCCTAGCAAACCGTTGTTTGGCTATGTTACCGCTTTGCTCAGCCCTCTTATAGCGTTGTTAGTTGCAGGTGAAGATGAAGTTTGTTCCTTGTTGAACATGGAGATGTTGTTCCTCGTTGGAACATGTTTACTTGTTGGGATATCACAATATATCTTATTTTATTAATGCATCTATATACTTGGTAAAGGGTGGAAGGCTCGGCCTTATGCCTGGTGTTTTGTTCCACTCTTGCCGCCTCTAGTTTCCGCCATATCGGTGTTATGTTCCCGGATTTTGCGCCCCTAACGCGGTCGGGTGATTTATGGGACCCCTTGACAGTTCGCTTTGAATAAGACTTTTCCAAAGAAGGCCCAACTTTGGTTTTACCATTTGCCTCACCTATACCCTTTTCCCTTGGGTTTCGGAGCCCGAGGGTCATCTTTATTTTAGCCCCCGGCCAGTTCTCCTTCGAGTGCTGGTCCAAACCGAAGCGATGTCCGCGCGCCGGGCAACCAGGGTTTATGCCAACCCGACGTCTGCTCATCCGTGTGCCCCGAGACCGAGGTACGTGCGAATTCTATCAGATTTGTCGGCACATCCGGGCGGCTTTGCTGGTCTTGTTTTATTGCTGTGAATGTCTTGTAGCCGGATTCCGAGACTGATCGGTCTTCCCGGGAGAAGGAATATCCTTCGTTGATCGCGAGAGCTTATCATGGGTTGTTGGGACACCCCGCAGGTTTTGAACTTTCAAAGCCGTGCTCATGGTTATGTGGCAGATGGGAATTTGTTAATGTCCGTTGTAGAAAACCCGGTTGATCTTAATTAAAATACACCAATCAAGGTGTAACTGTGATGGTCTCTTCTCGGAGTCCGGAAGTGAACACGGTGTTGGAGTTATGTTTGACGAAGTAGTTTCAGGATCACTTCTTGATCATAGTTGTTCGACCGCGCTTTGCCTCCTCTTCTCGCCTTCTTTTGCGCTTGTAGCCACCATATATGCTAGTCGCTGCTGCAGCTCCACCTCACTACCCTGTCCTACCTTTTAAGCTTAAATAGTCTTGATCTCGCTGGTGTGAGATTGTTGAGTCCCCGTGACTCACAGATACTTCCAAAACCAGTTTGCAGTGTGCCGTTGAACTGCAGGTGACGATCCAAGCTCAAGGAGGAGCTCATGAAGATCTTGTTCATTGTGTTGTTTTGTTTCAGCTGATCAAGAGTGGAGCCCAGTTTGGGACGATCGGGATCTGTAGCTTTGGGGTAGTCTTTTTTATTTTGGTTCCGTAGTCGGACCTTGATTGTATCTCGTATGATGTAATGTTTTACTCATGTATTGTGTGAAGTGGCGATTGTAAGCCAACTATGTATCTCTTTCCTTATGTATTACATGGTTGTGTGAAGATTACCTCACTTGCAATATTGCTTTCAATGCGGTTATGCTCTAAGTCGTGCTTCGACACGTGGGAGATATAGCCGCATCGAGGGCGCTTTCAAGTTGGTAATCGAGCCTTCCCGACTTAGGAGCCCCTACTTGATTGTTTGTCATGCTTGTTGAGTCTAGAATGGAAAATGTTTTGAGTCTTAGGATTATATATATCGGAGGGTAGGATTTTTTTACTCCTCACCCCTTCGTCAGCCCGTGAGGTATCCCGACGAGAGTTTTGTCTTTCCTCTCTCAAATTTCACTAAAAAAATTTTTAGGATCACGCTGGTATCTTGGAATCGTCCGATGGTTTTGTGACGAGAACATTGTTCTTGGTGCCTCCCGACATTTAGGGTTGTGGCGTGTCCCGGGAGTTGAGCTCCGAGGTGTTGTCGCCACAATTTTATCGCTGCGCTCGAATACCTGAGTTTTGCCGACATCGAAATCTCTTTTGTGCAGCTTGTTGGTGAGATAACCCCGATAGCCCAAAGATCGTGGCGAAAAGGGAGTATTGCCATGACTTGTATAACGGATGTTTTTGAAGGTCGAGGTACACGATTTCAAGGTTTCTTGGTTATGTGTTGACGGATGGATACAATGGATCTAGGTATTGTTAGTTTGGGTGATATATTTTGTGTCCCCTCGATCCCCAACACCAGATTGCATAACCAGAAAGTTTCGGAGTTTATAGGTGGGAATTCAAGTATCTCAGAGGATATCTTTCCAACACACACATGATAATGATATGGGATCTATCATATGTTTGTTTCGCTTATTCTCGCAAGCCAAATCCTTTGTTTTTGTTCCGCTTTTGTGGTATTCAAGTTGCTTCAATGCCAAGTGTTGATTCCATACCTCATTCTAAATGGTGTTCTCATATTGCTATGTGAATACTAATCCTTCTTGATCACCGAGCTTGTCATGTAAATTCTTTTCAACCGGCGGTTTTCTTCAAGTGAATCCGATCATTTCAACATTCACAAGATCAATTCTAAGTTTTTCTCAACGGTGTTCGCTTCATCCGACCCAAGTTGTTTTGTTTTCCGCCTCCCACCCCTTTTTCTTCAAGGACTCGATTTCTTAATCAAGTATCAATTTTGTTGAGTGAAGTTTCTTCATTCTTTTCTTTAAATGTTTTATCCGGTGATTTCTCATGAAGACGCTTAAGGAAGCTTTAACCTTATCATTGTTCCATTCTAATTTTCTTCTCCGTGGATTTAAGTCAAGTTTTCAGTGTTGATCGTATTCTTTTCATCGCTTCAAATGCTTTCTCTGCCGTGTATCTCCTTATCATCCACTTCTCGCTATTCAATTGTTCCGAGTGTTGAAGATATCTCGTAAGATTCTAGTTTCCATTCTCAATTCACTCAAGTTCTTTTGAGGATGCTATCTCATTCTAGCCATTTAATTCTACCGTGCAATATCTATTTCAAACAATTGTTCAACGATGTTTCTTTTGAGGGGCCCTAACCCACAGTGTCTTTCCTGTGATCTTACCCGACTCTTCTAATTTTCCGAGCTATTCCCAAATTCATTGCAAAGTTTGACGTAAGAATGAGTTTTTCATCAGTCATATGGCTTTCTCCAAGATCTTCCAAATTATTTTCATTGTTGGTTCAACCTTTCTAATTTTCATTCTGGAGTGCTTCAACAATTCATGGGGGTGTTTCTCGTCGTCATTCTCGAATTTTTAAGACCGAAGACGAGTTTTTCTCTTTAGTCTTGCTCCATTCTCTTCAAGATTCATGGTTATAGCTTGATGCCATCCTCTCATAATTGTTTTGATTGTGAGAATTCTTTTCACCCACCCGGAGCATTTCAGGAGTCTTTTCAGTTTGATTCCCTGGAGCCCATCATCTCAGAATTATTCATTCAAGCGTTCAACTCTTGTTTTCCAAATCTCACCGGTGCATCATTCAAGTATTATCTAATCAGTTCATGATCTCTTCGTTCTAATGTATCTAAAGTTTGTCAAGCATCTTTATTCGCTTTACAATTCTTCCCGTGAATTGTGACTTTGCTACGCTCATTCTCAATTATTATGGTGGCTTGTTCAAGAGTTCTCTTCCTTCTTTATCACATCAATTTATTCGTTGTTTCAATCCCACCGGTGGTTCCATCAATACCTTCTCAAGTTTGCGCTATATCTCTATCTGTAATCATTTTTCAATGGGAATAAGTGGTATGCCTAATCCATTGCTTGTCATCAATTTAATTGGTGAAGGATACGCATAACATAATTCTTATTCTTGTTTCATCGAGTAAATTCAATTCCTTATTCCGAAGGTTCATCAAAATTCTTGGTTTCATTTGTTCATCTTTCTTTCCGGAGTTCCAAGTTTTCTCGGCTATATCATTTCAAAGCTTCATCTTATCACTGCGAGGCTTCACCTTGTGTTGTCAAATTCTCTTTCTTTTATCATCCTTTTGTTTACCGGAGTTCTTCGTGGAGGCTCTACATGATGGTTCGTCAAGGATTCTTTTCATTCTTCAATTGTTCTTCAAGATTTTTTCTCGCGGAGTTATGATCTGTCAAGCTATACTCTAAAATAAACATGGTGCTCAACACATGTTTTGTTTTGAGGAGTTCAAGTATTCTTCTTCTTGCATTTCGAAGTGCAATTCGTTCTACCTTATCATTTGAGGTGGTGTTATGTCATTCTCGACAATTTGAGTTCGTGTTTTCATGATTCACATGTTGTCAAGAATGAGGTATTTTAAATCCATCAATCTCTTCATTGGAGTTATCTTGGGTATATTTCACCTAAAGCTTCCTTAAGGGAATTTGCTATTATGGTGCTTATAAAGGACCCAAGTTCTTCATTTGTCCTCTCGTGAAATAAGTTTCGCCTCCTTGTTGATATAAATCCAATCGCTTGTTTCGCTGGTGGTAGAAGATCACCTCATAATTTTGAGATGTTTTCATAAGCCCACTACAAGCTTATCCTTATCGTTGTTGTTTTTTTCAAACAACTCCGCTCAAATCCTACTGTAAGGATGCTCTTTCAAATTCATTTATGGTGGAAGATGTTGGTTTCATTCTTCGCTCTATTCATTCCAACTTTCTATCGCTCATGCATTGTTTCCGGAGGCATTGTGATGTTGCTATTTTCACCCATCATCTCGCTTCGCCAAGATCATGTTCTTTTCTTGCTTATCCTTTTAACCGAGGTGGTGTCTTCTTCAAGTTCTTTTCATCTTATCAAGTTTTCCTTCTTCTTTAGTCGGAGTGCTGCCCAAATTATATCAATCTTATTCCTTCTCGATCTAGTTTTAACCGGAGTGGTGTCAATATCTATGTTATCACTTAACCTCTTGTTTTTCGTCGTATCCCTTGTTCCTCTTTTCTAACAGAGTGTTTTTCAACTTTGTTCATCTTCGTTGTTTTTCTTTCTTTCATTTTGTTCAACCTCTCAAGGTTCATTGGTTTCATTCGTTTGTCAAAGAAGCAACTTTGTTTTACCTCTTCCTCTTCCGCTTTTCTCCGTGCCATCCTAGATCTCGGACGAGATCCTCTCGTAGTGGTGGAGGTTGTGACGCCCAAGACCGGAGCTTCAGCTTGCCTTCCGTGGTTTCCAGTTTTGCCATGTGTTTTGTTTTGTTTGAGCTCTCATCATGCCATCATATCATTAATTTTAAAACTCTTCTAAATAAATTGCATGGATTTCTATCCATTTAAATCGAGGGAATTCACATGGTGTTTTCTTTATAACATATCGTCCCAATATTATTAGGGAGCTATAATAAATATTCCATTAATTGAATTCACCATAACACACTTGCAAAATTCCAATGCCCTTTCCACTTCAAGTTTGGTCTCCTCACCTTGCCAATTTTATTTCATCATTTTCCGAGTTCCACCAAAATCCTTGGATCATTTTTGTTAAATTCTCATATTTTTGTGAGCCCGGAAAATTATCCCCATGTCCAACTTCTTCCTCTACCCTCTCTTTCTTTTCTTCTCTTT